>AYEL01081062.1:0-18534 GCA_000484575.1 Olivierus martensii
TTATATATTTTTCTAATATTATCTTTCGATATAAGACAAACAATATTATACTGTATATATTTAAATATTATAAATATTAATTATTTAATTTATTAATGGAAAATAAAATATATTCCGTGTTATCGTCAATGTTATTTATATATGAATTGCGATTCTACAACTGATAACATACGTATAAAGCAACGTTATTCAAATGCATAAAATCATCGGATAATAAATATTAAAGGAAGTGAATACACGTCACGCGATTAGTTCATAATGTATTTGTTGAAAACGTGAAGTATCGTTATCGTGAATGTTAAAATAAGCAATTTTTTAAAATGTTTATTCTAATAAAAAAATTAAGTATTGTTTACCATAAATATAAATAATTGCTTCGCATCGAACTATCTATCCCAGCTATCATTAGCGTCATGCGACTTGCGACGCGATGCGATTCAATCGGTATTCTTTTTACTTTGTACAGAATTTTTGTAAAACTTGGCAAATTTATTCAAATTGCTTAATCAAAATGATGATGTTAGGCGATTTGTAAACTAAATTATCATTTATTTTAAAACTAAAAAAAAGGAAAGTTTTTCCAGTAATTTGAACATTCAAATAAGCAGTAAATAATTTTTTTTTCAAACAATTTCGTTGATTAGGTGAATAATAAAAGACTATTCTAAAATATGGCTATTAAGAATATAAAATTTAAAATGGTCGATAATAGCATTACCTTCTAAAAATGGTTTATAATCGAGTTAAATACTTGTATAAAAGGGATTACTAAGAAAATATTCTAAAAGCTTTTATTCATTTCAGGTCAAAAAACACTTTGCATAGGGAAAAAAATTTATCATTTCTTTAAAATTATTAGAATATTGAAATTTTAAATTATTTCAAACTAAAAAGTTTGTGGGGAATTCTTTAAAAATATAAATCGAAATAAATCTGTAGTAGATTAGGTTAAGTATGTTAAGCCGCCATATCTCACGAGGGATATATTGTATCTGGCGGCGGCCATTATGGTGCCGATCATAGGCTGGCCAACACCCATGATGGGATCAACCGGATGGTTGAAGGATGGTAACGGACCGGACCCGGATCCTCCTGAAAAACTGGAGGTGTTGAACCTGGATTTGAACCCGGATCCTCCAGGGAGATAATCCGTAACTTTACCCCTCGGCCATTCCACAAATCTGTAGTAATTCACGATTGATGCTATAGTAACTAATGCAAAATGTATAAGTGAATTAATAGATCAAACTAAAATTTCAATCTATTCCCGATGAAATATGGTTAAATGCAATTTTACACTTTGGGATATATAGTGGATTTATGTTCTAATGACTTAATATGGAGTGCAAATTTGTTTAACAAAAAATTAACAAATTTAGAAACTTTCTTCTCCATTGATATTCTTCGTTCCTCTGCAAATGATATCAGATAAGTTACAGATTATATTTCTTCAGTTATTTAATAAAATTAAGTGAATGTCTGTTCGTTTGAATGTTTTCTCATTTGATCATATGCTATTTAGTCTCTATTATTATTACGTCCCTTTATATTCATTAACGGAAATTTATCACTATAAAATGTTTAATAATACATCTAAATTATTATTTTTCATGTTAACTTTCAAACAAAATTATCTCACGATCGCTAATATCGTATTATATATCGATATTATCCACCATATTTGAATATTGATAATATTCGAACTTTCTAACAAATATTTAATCCATAAGATAGGTTCTTTATAGTATAACCTAGAGTTGCTGGCTCGATTCAGTTCAATCTGAAAAACTTGAGTTTTCTTGCAAATGAACAGATGATCGAAACTTGAGCTTTGATCTTTTAAAAGTTTTTAAAAAGGCCACACAGTCGAAATAGATTACAAAACG
Organism: Olivierus martensii; assembly: GCA_000484575.1. NCBI lineage: Eukaryota > Metazoa > Arthropoda > Arachnida > Scorpiones > Buthidae > Olivierus > Olivierus martensii. The sequence continues at coordinate 1,887 of AYEL01081062.1, forward strand.
ATGCAACCCTTTCAGTTTATTGTAATGATTTACTTTTTGTTAAAACTAAGAATAATTTAATACTCTTATTATAATTTTGACAACAATTACTGGGCGATCACTTTTGTTACAAACTCCATAAGTTTACAATATCAAACCAGCTACTATAGAATCAGGAAAATAATAGACTTAATGATTTTGTAGAGGAGACAGTCGAAGATCCTTAATTGCTACCTCTTGATAGATGAATACCAATCGATTTGCAATCCTTGCAATTATGCAATTACTGTGAAGCATATTTTTGTAGAGTGCTCTTATTTTATTGCTGATCGTTTATGGCATTTTAATCACTAACTTTATTGGAAGAATTTTAATTATTACAGCCTTTCTTATTAAATAGTACACATAATAGTCTTTAAGCAAATGCAATATAATATTACATATTTTGATTTAATTTACATGCCTTATGACCATTTACACAAATTTTACGAATTAACTTTTTAGAGTTTATTTTATTTTAATGGAATTGATGATGCTACTTGCTGTTTTAATTGGTTTTCTTCATGTACTCTTTAAAAATTTATGATTATTATTATTTATTATACGCTAGTCTTCATTGCCTTTATGAAAACCTTTATTACATAAACTTTGTATTTTTTATGAATATTGTATTTCTATATAAGCATTGTTGTAATATGTATTATTATTAAATAAGTTTTAGATATTTCTTGTGAAAATATCAATATACTTCATTATAAGAAAATAGCTTATCAACGTGGAAAAGCTTTCAAGCTTTTCAATTTAAGCAATATTTATACTTGTAATAAAGTAAACAAAGGATGAGATTTTTTATATTGTAACAATGCCATAAAATAATTCTAAGATCCCGAAATTTCAGGATAAGAATTCCCTCAATCCTAAGTCCTGCAAAACATTCAGAATTCACAGATTACAAATACTAATCACAATGTAAAAACTAATAAAACTGATGATAAAATGATATAAATAAATTATGATAATTTTAAGAATTAAAAAGACTTTTTGAAACATGAAAACTTGAATCAATCTATGAAAAGTATTGTATAATAAGCATTCTTAAATTGATCCAATTCATCTTTAAGAAAATTTATTAAAAGCTACTGTAATTAATAAAGTTATGATTTTTATATTTTTATCATATATATATTATTGATATTAAGCTAATAAACATTTTCTATTAATAATGTATATTTAGTAAACTAATTTCTCATGAATTGATCCCATCCATCCTTTTTATCCATGTGATTAAAATGTATGAGCATTATTAATGGAAGATAAAAGTATCAATACACTTTGAAAAATTTATTAAAAAATTTATTATCTATCACACATATTTAATATATTCATTTTTGATTTTACATATACTTACATGTAAAATAAGCAATGAATATATTAAATATTGTATTGCATATTTAAAATATTCTCGCAAGATACAAGTGATTATTTAAAATTTCAATATTTAAATTATATATAATAAAAATCAATATTAAATCGAGATTTACTCTTTTTAAATTTATCATATATTTGCGTAAATTTGAGAACGGTATCTGCATTCGTAAATTTTAATAAATTCGTCGAAATATCCTCAAGAATTCTTTGAAAATGATTTCAAATTTTTGTAAAATTTTGAATTATTAATTTATTCATTAAAAAATCGCATTGATTTTTTTAATGACTAAATTATGTATTACTAAGAAATCGTCTTGCTGTCTTTAATAAGACGATTTCTTTGTAATACATAATTTATGCAAAATATTGTTTGTTTTTGTTTATTTTTTTGTATGCTAACCATGTTTCGAGTTTAAAATTCTTTCTTACCTGTTAAGCGGGAAAAAAATGTAGGCATTAATAAAATTCATCTTCTTTAATTAATAATGATCTATAGATCCAAAGAAAATGAATTTTATTTATTTTTTGGCATTCAGCTGGATGATCTATAGATTTTTCTATCAAAATTGGTAAAGAAGCATAAAGTACATGATCATTTTTAGCATTGATAACATATACTAACTAAAAATAATGCAAAATTTATTTAGTATAAATTTTTATTTATTTATTTTTGTAAACAACTTAATCTTGCTGTCTTCTCTGCAAGTAATGGATTTTAGAATTCTAGTACAAAATTAGAAAACATTTTATATATAAAAAGCATTAGAAGTTTTAATTCAAGATCAAAACAAGGCAAATCGAGAATAAGCCAGAGAAGAAAATCCAATATAAAGTAGATAAAAATTTAAAATTCTTCTTTGATAGAAGTAAAGACTTCATTTCAAACAAGTGATTACAGATAGATTACCATAAGGCGAGAAAATGGAAAAGTCATGTAAGACGAAATAATGTTTATGCTATTCAAGATACGACGTCGACATGATCAGAAATGCTGTTTTCTGTAGAACTTAAAAGATTTCTTCATCTTTTATTATCGATAAGCTTTAAAAAAATAAATTTTAATGGAAATGTCAAAATATTTTATTTTAGGATGTTAAAAATAGATAAAATAATTTATGTAAGTTGAAATTTTAAAATTATTACAAGTGTAAACTATAAAAAAAATAAATTGAATATTAGCTTTTTTAGTATGTCTGTTACAAGAGATGATGAGAGACAGTTGCGATATCGCATCGCTTTGTCGCTTTATAATTAACGATGCGATATTGCGATTTTTTTTTAAACCAAATAAATTAATTATTTTAAAAATAAATGAAATTGAGCATTTATTTAATTGCATGTTTTAAATACAAAAATTTTTATAATTTTAAAATATAGTATTATGGCTTTTTTATAATGCTTTTGTTTATTGCTTTGAGTTCTGTTTCATACGGTCGCTTCAAATTGCTAATTTTTTTTCGATATTGAGCAAAAGATAATCTATAAAAACATTATAAAAGAGGAAAGATCAGGAGAAGCGATTTTATCCACTTATCCTGATTATCATCACTTCAAAGGACCGATGTTTACGCATCATTCATCTTTTATCAGGATAAGGTAGGAAAAACCTTTCGGTGAGATAAAAGAAAACAAATAGTTTAATGATTTTTTCCAAAGGAATTATCCCATCTTTTGCTCTATATCGTCGACTTTATCATTACCAAAGGGAATGACAAAACCACTTGTCCAAAGCTTATATCAAAAAAAAAATTTTTTTGATCAACATAATCCTAACCGACTTCAGCTCTTTGGAATTTCTAGAAGTGAAAGCTTCCTCTTTTAACTATTTATTCAGCTTTTTTCTATACATGTCCTAGTTTCATTTGGCAAAAAGAAGGATTTGTAACAAAACAAATGTGTGGCAAATAAAATAAAAGGATGCAGTTTCGGTTTTCTTTCTTGTGCTTCTATGACAGATCGTGATGGATTGTTCTATAGTATGATTTTTTTTCATCATTTTAAATCTGTAAAGGAAACAATGCTGGGTTATTGAAAATATTTTTTAATAATTTTTCTTCTCTTTACGTATAAATATTTGTATTTTTACTAAACACGGGAATTCATTTGTAATCTGGGAATTGATTAATTTTCCAAAATAGACGAGTGAAAAAAAATTGCAAAAAAAAAGTTACATAAAAAACGAAGAGAAAATATTGCGAGTAGAAAACCATAATTTAAAATTGAATTTTTATTTTTATTTTTTTCTTTTTATAAAATTTTTTGCTGCTGTAGTGACTCACACCGTTCATTGAATTTTTTTTTGTATAAGAAGTTTTGGAAATTATTAGAGGCGAAAGGAAAAAAAAACTTCATAAAAGAGACGAGTGTCAAAAAAGTACACAAATGAACTAAGAAGAAAAAAAAGATAGATATCTTGCAAAGAAGAAAATTTCGCACTGCAATTTTGTGATCAAAATCTTATTATTATGCACGAATATATAAAAAAATAAAAAGTATTCATTATTTTTTCGATAAATTTCAAAGTAGAAAAATGTAATTGTTTTCATATTTTGGAAGAATGCAATATTATTTAATGTTGAACATCAGTTATTCGATCACATTATAAATATTTTCTTCTCTTAATATTTATGAAAAATTCTTTCTATAGATAAATTTCTGTTAGTACATATTGCAAAAAATAAATTTTTATTGAATTTTTCATTTTCAATACCTATTACAAAATGTTTAATTGTTTTTTATATGTTTCTCCACCTAGTTACTATTTTTTATAAGCATTCGAAGAATTATTCTTTATGTAAGTATGATTTGCATCTTATACTAATATGTTTTAATAAAATTTGCAACCGTTATGTTACTTGAATCAATTTATAATGTTGCAACAGTTGTCTTATTTGAATCAATTTAACTATCTACTGTTATTGAACTTTAAAATAGAGAATTTTACTTTGCAAATTTTTCACAATTACGTGTAATAATAGAGATCTGCAACGTATTTTCTATCAAAATGACTTATATTATGCTGAAAAAAATTGATAGATTCTATATTCATATATAAATTTTAGGAGATTTTTGTACGAATTTAATAAAATAATTCAAAACAGGAATGCATGAAAACCATAAATCTAAACCTTTCACATAAACTTCATTCATTTACACAGAACTCATGAATCAATGAGGCAACACATGCATTTTTTCATACTTGTCTCAGAATAAGAACCGATTTAATCTTTGATAGAAAGATTAATAAGCTTTTATTAATAGATAATAATATTAGTTTATCAGTTATGTCTACAACAATATTATCCTTTGTATGTTTATATCCAATAGGCAAGATAAAGAATTATCTTAATGCAACTTTGCAAGAAGATTGTTTTCTGGGACTCACGCATATTTTATGGATTCTGATGACGATAATAATATATTATTTATAATAATAACGTAGATAGACTAAAAGCGAATAACGTATCCTATATAAATGCTCAATATCAATTTATTCAGTGACCAATAAATTATATATTATTGAAGTTATTGATTCTTATCGAATCAGTTATTTAGTTTATTCATTAATATTTCTATTACTTTCTCATGTCTGGTTTTTATTTTTTAAAACAAAAATGAAAGAAAAACATTGCAAAGAGCTCGATAGAGAGATCACTGGAAGAGAAAAAATACATATATATATATTTTTTTATCTCTATTGAATCTTTAGATAATATATACGGCATTTACGTTCGTTCAAGAGCCGAAATATAAAAAAATTCCATAAATATAAAAAATATAAACATATATTCGATAATCTGGAGTTCGAAACTGAATACCAGAAAAAAAAGAAAAAGTAAAAAATAAAAGAAGATAGGAAAAAGAAAAAAGAACCAAGAAAAACTAAATTTACATTTATATATCTTTTCTTTTTTTATATAACTGCAGAGTTATTGGAGAGTGGATGAAGTTTCTCAGCAACAAGTGTTGCGTAACAAAATATAAATTGGAAAATATCTACAGAAATGCAACATTAATAACAGAAACCAGGGCAAAAAAGGAATTATCAGAGAGTAAAAAATCACGTAGAAACCATGTTCAGTTATATACTCTTTTAATGAAGACCTAAAGAGAATTCATTACATATTAAGCATTTTTATGAACCTATTAGTTATTTATGTCCTCTAATGAACTACGGAAGAAAATTCCCAATTCTCAAAAGCTGAGATCGGTTTTAATGGGGTAGGATAATAACGATGCGTTAGGCAATTTAAAAATCCATTAATGTCTGTTTTTCTAAAAAAATAATCTTTTAAAATGTTTCATACTCGGGATTATTTGGCCGAATAAGAGATTGCATGTTGATAGTCAGCAAAAGTGACATTTGATAGTTGTAGTTGACAGGTGACAGACGAGGTGAGAAAGTCGAGAGAATAAATGTGGTTTTCTAGTAGAAAACTTCCATTACTGTAACATTTGTCATTCTGAATCTCTAACAGTTTCATATCCAGTTGACAGTCGTAATTTTGTTTTTTTTTTTTTAACTGCTAAATTACTACTTAAATTTTACAGTAATCAATAATACTTAAAACTTTCTTTAAGTGAAAATATTATAATCAAAATTACAATGCTTTTAAATTTATCTTAGAAGATTAAAATAAATCTTTCTGCACGTATATATTACGTTCATCAAGTCGCGTCGCTTGTGACGACGCCACGCGTCGGATGACTATAAATGTTAAGTTAAATGTAGAAATGATGTGATTTATGTTTAATAATACCCAATTTACTCAAATAACATTAATAATTAATTACTAAATTTATTTTAGTATTTGAATTCGCGTTAAATCGCTTAAATTTAAACTTTCATCCCATATAGAGTACAACGCGTGCTGTTCGCGTAATAAAGTTCTAATGCTTTTCCTTATAAAGAGTTAAATACTTTATGGACATTTCAAAATGTTTTAAATGTATTGATATCTAATATACTTCAAAATGCATTTAGCAGATTTTCACATAACATATAAGGCATATAAGAAAACCTTTACTGAAAACAGGCTTAGAGAAAGTTTCTACATATTTTATTTACTTCAGAACATCAACACAGTGAAATTCAATCAAACTGTCATCTTCTAAAGATTACGCAAAGTAGAAAGTCTTCTATCTACAATATTCTAGAGCATTTTCTTCTTGATTCCTAAATAAATCCTCTACATTCTGCGACACATTTACGTATTCTCAGTGTAGCACAAACTGTCAATCAATGTCCTTTGGTGCGAAAAGAATTCAAACTTAGCATCGCATATAATGGATATTTTCTGTCTGCTTATCAAGCAAGCAGAGAAAACGTACAAAACTGTTTATCATTGTAAATATATTCCAGTCAGTGTTAAGAAGTTTCTTTAGTAACTTTCTATTGAATATTTCATGACATACGGAAAAAATTTCTTTTTTACTCGCGATACATGACTTTATTTTTTTTGATGTAACCAAGAAAAAAGATCGGTATGAAAATAATTCACATGAGAATACATTACAGAATTCTCTTAATTGATCTTTAATATTGCTTTTTTCATTTAACACATGCGTTTTATAACTTTTTGCGTATTTTTTCCCCTGCATTAATGTAACTATCGCTACTAAAATAACTTTGATGGAAATGATTTCTCTTTATAGTGTCGCATTCCTTTTATCTATCTATATCTCTGTCATCTTCCATTCTTAATGATAATTTTAATTTTTTACTAAGTATCTCTTTCATTTTTTATTTTTCCGTTCAGTCAAAAGTAATCTTAAAGTTTAATCTTATAATTATATATTTTTTATTATTAATTATCTTTAGTATGCATGTTTAGCAAAACAATAGGAACAAATTTAGTGACTATGCTTGAAGTATAGCTCAAAATATATCAAGTGTTTTATCACGAACTTATAATCCTTTAATCTACTTTTCAAGAGTGTTGCTAGTTACTGTTTATATGGTTACATTTGCTTAATATTTATAAGCAACTGTTGATATAAAGTGGCTTGTATCCTTGTTTATAAGTCTATACTATCTGAAATACGTAGAAGAACTGGAGTTACCCTTTAAATAACAATGATTCAATCAAAATAACTGTAAGGCTTCCGTGTAATTAATTAGATCATCCAAGTTTTTGGTTGTTCTTGAGATGGTCATTTCTCTCAGCTCAAGGCAATGCTGTGACTAGAGATAATTGACTTACTATACACTTCATTGACCATTGACGTCAACGAGATAATGGATTTTTGCTTTACCAACCCAACACCTTTAAGCGAGATTAGGTACACAACTTATAATTTAACACAACACTCTACCATTCGCGACTAAATCATTTTTGGTTTATAGTTAAGAGGAAAATTAAAATTTACGGATCAATAAGTTCGATGCATTTTCCTTGTTGAATTAACTGACGTTCCGGAACAGTTACGAAAAATTAAAGAAGGCCATCAGTAGATTATGATATAAAAAATTTTTTATGCTAGACGAAAAAAATTGAAACAGTTTTATTCTAGAGAAATCGAAAATTTCGCAGAATTATATCCAACCAAAAATCGGTGTTTTTTATACAAGAGAAGTCAGTTTTGGTGAACCCCTTACTACTCAAGTTACAGTACAAAGGAGCTACAAAAAATTTGTTCAGATGCTCAACTATATCATTTACAAAATTCAAATATTTTCTTGATGTTTTATACTTTAAATATTTTGTATGATCAGTCATTATGCTACACTTGCACATAATCATGATGACTTGTATATTGATAAAAAACATTTCATGTTTTTTTTATGCTAGACGAAAAAAATTGAAACAGTTTTATTCTAGAGCAATCGAAAATTTCGCAGAATTATATCCAACCAAAAATCGGTGTTTTTATACAAGAGAAGTCAGTTTTGGTGAATCCCTTACTACTCAAGTTACAGTACAAAGGAGCTACAAAAAATTTGTTCAGATGCTCAACTATATCATTTACAAAATTCAAATATTTTCTTGATGTTTTATACTTTAAATATTTTGTATGATCAGTCATTATGCTACACTTGCACATAATCATGATGACTTGTATATTGATAAAAAACATTTCATGTATGAACATTTATAATGATTTCTTTAAATTAAATTGTTTTATCACGTATATCTTTTAGAATATCGGCTTCAGATAAAGTTACGCACACAAATTTCTATACTTAACAATAGTAAACTATCACAATTCTTTAAAACTTAAACAATATTCTAACAAATTTCGAAAATCCGGAATTCGAACTATTTCAGATCACTATCAGCGGTTTATAGTCTAGATCAGTTTAGATATCAGAAAAAAAAACAATTTTGAAGACAAACATTTCATGTACGAACATTTATAATGATTTCTTTAAATTAAATTGTTTTATCACGTATATCTTTTAGAATATCGGCTTCAGATAAAGTTACGCACACAAATTTCTATACTTAACAATAGTAAACTATCACAATTCTTTAAAACTTAAACAATATTCTAACAAATTTCGAAAATCCGGAATTCGAACTATTTCAGATCACTATCAGCGGTTTATAGTCTAGATCAGTTTAGATATCAGAAAAAAAAACAATTTTGAAGACGGATAAAATTTTCATATAAAAGCAAATCCTATATTTGATGTAGTTTGTAAACTATCATCATTGCAAAGTATACATTTTTATGGTTCCAGTTTAATACAAATCTGACGCGAAGCATCGCGTTTCTCTCATCATTCGTGACATGTTTACCATTTATAAAAGGTAAAGCCAGTTTATGCGAGAAGGCAAAGTTCTTATCCTTTCACCAAAGGCTATTTACTTGGCTAATTCAGCGAAAGTCTTAGATAAGCAAATTTTTCGCGAGCCGACGAAACTGTAAGCTTTGCATTTTCTAAGCTTTTGTTTGAACAATGCAGAATAACTTTCTGACTTAATTTAAACAATTGCTGATGTAAAATAATTTCAGAAATATTTTATTAATGATAGGATTCTAAAATGAAAGGAAACTTATTCATAGAAATTCGTAAAAATTCTTAATTAAAAAAAAAAAAAAAAAAAAAATAGCAATATTAAAAAAAAAAAAAAAAAAAAAAAAAAAAAAAAAAAAAAAAGAAAAAATAGCAATATTAATAAAAAGATAATTTAGAAAGATCGCAAATATTTTTCGATACATAAAAAGGTTATAAAACATTTCATTTACTCGTAAGATAATTTTATAAAAAAAAGAACAGATGTTAAGTGAGAGACTTAGAGACATCTTCTTTTAATGGAACATAACGTGTAGTAAAATTTAAAGAGGTTCTTAAGTGTAAAGTTTTTCTTACTAACTCTACATTGAATAGACTTCATGTTTTACAAATTCAATAAATACCGTTATTCCGTATTATCGTGTTTAGATATCAGTTAATCCACTTTACAACTTCTCTTGGTTTATCAATTGATATTACAGTAATGTTAGCTATAAATTTAGAAATCCGAGGATGTTATATACAGATAATTGCAGAGAAAAGACTACAACAGCATACAAAGTGGTTGGGTGATCTTACTACTCATTGACATTAATCATCTACTTAACCATCTTAAAGGTGCTATCTTTGTTTAATTTCGAACTATCAATGAGGCTAAAATTACTTAAACCCGTAAATGAATTAAAATCGATTTAACCGATAAAATATATAACTTGAAATTCTCTTGGAGAAGTTTCTTGTTTTTGTTTTTGCAAAATTTATTTTCATCATCGTTGAGAATCACAGCGACCTGTTGGAAAATATTAATTTAAGTGTGTTTTTAAAAACTTGAATGAATACATTTTATTATGTGCTATATAGTATTAGATATCTTAAAAATCGCGAATAAAACTCGCGCGATTTTTTTCATGAAGTAAGCGATGTCGCTTTGCGATATCGCTAGATTTTTCTTATTACGTATTTTCATAAACGTAAATTTTAAAATGAGTATTTTTTAGATTCTGATACATTCTATAATATTTTTACTTTCTTAATCTCTCAAATTGCCCATTTCAAATGAAGACTGATTAATAAGCAATATGATTAAAAATGATATTAAATATTGTATAAAATAAAAAATCACAAAAAATAAAATGTTAAATATATGAGTATATAAATTTGAACTTATCATTTACTCAATATTAAATAATTAATTAATTAGAACTTACTTTAATAATTGATTATTTATATCGTTATTATTTAATCCATGTTTTTCTTCTTTACTTTTTACTTTCATGGTTTTTCTTTACTCTTTATATAATGATTAACTATACCAAAGAAACTAAAATATAAAAAAGGAGTTTCTAGTTAAATTTACATCAAATATCATTAAAGTATTTATTACAAGAAGTGCATATTAAGCACAGTATATTGTTATTCCGGACATTAACTTATAATTAATGTATAGACCAGCATAGTCAATATTTGTATAAGAAAGTTAGTTATTCAAATATTGAACATGTTAAAGGATCATTTATAAAGATTGGCATTTCTGTCCTCGCCAGTTGGAAATGTTTATCGCAAAAGAGAAAAATCGAAGAAAAATTTGTTTGTAGAGATTGCATTCATTAATAATCTTTGAAAATTTATCTGACAGATTTTCGGTATATGTTTAAAGAAAGCTTATATATACCAAATTAAAATTATTGTTGATATGGTTATTAGTTGCAGTCAAAACAATTCTGTTACTTTATTCTCTAGTAACTGTTACCATTTAGTAAATCGATGTTAAAATATATCTATTTTTGCATTTAATTTATTAAAGCCAAAACTTAATAAACTGTATTGCAGTTTCATTCCAGTGATTAATTAAAAATGACCTATAAGTTAGGAGAAAATAGCTTACTTGGTTTATGTCGAGCGACGCGTCGTTTATTACTTAAGCGATGCGATAAATCTTTTTTTTTTTTTTTTAAGTAATGTTAATAAAATCGTAAAATTTAAAATTATTATCACATTAAATAAATTATTACGTATTTGTAGTAAACTTTGTTAATATTATATAAAAGCATTAAAAAATGAAAATACAATTTATTTATTTTTCATAACAAAAACAATCCAAATAAAGAAGATAAAAGAAGATTAAAATGGATTATTGACGTTATTCTTGGAGTAGTGTTAATGTTTGATTTTCTAAAGTGGATCTGAAATGAAGAAGTTAATTCACGTCCGACATGTTCAAGTTATAAAATAGTTCTAATATGACTGATAAATAAATAAGAAGATTCAAGAAAAAGCATTAAATGTAAGTTTACTCAAGTAAGTTTTATAAGAATTATTGATATTTATTTTCTCTGTTCAACTTCATAATTTATATATTTTTTCAATCTTTCAAGACTTGTTAAGAGTATCGTTACGAAGTTGTTATGAAATCAGACATTTTGAAAAACTTCAATTCATTTTAAAAGGATGTTCGTTTAGTTATCATTAAAAAGTAGAATGTTTTTAAACACATCATTTTGTTCTTTGCCCATGATGTTATTTTAACATGAATTAATAATATATCAACTTTATCTAAAGTTTCACTGCTCAAAAATCTTATCAATGTATGTTATATTTTCTTATCAATGTATGTTATACTTTAAATTAATAATTAATTACAAATGTTTTGAATAACATTATTAATAATAGTAATTGCATGAAAATTTTGTTAAATTAATTAAAAAAATGCAAATTTACTTGAAAAATGTGTAAGAAATAGTTATAGAGAAAGAATAAGAGAAAAATATATGGTAATTTTTATATAAGTAGAGTTAATAGAATAATCAATGGCATAAAATATTTTATATTGCATTTCGAACAAGAAAATTTTCCTATTAGTTTGGAAAGACCATCAAAAAATTTAAATATTTTAAAATCGAAATGATCCATTATTTTAGCAATGTTAGAAGTAAAAATTAATTTGATTTTAGATTATTCTGAATTTCACATCTTTATGCAGAATATATAGTCATCTTGCTAAGATACTCGCACTTCTTGGGTTTTAATAATAATTATATGAAAATTTAAAGTATCATAATCAATTCTTAATATATCAATTTTAATGTTAGAAAAATGTTTATGATTCTAATGCTTTTTGATAAACATTTTAAGTTTTGTGTTCAGGCGAGAAAATGAATAAATTTTTGGCTTGTCATTTCTGGAGGAAGACCATATAGCTGTCCGTGTGAAAAATATCCATTTTCACACTGACAGGTACATGTTGCTTGTCCAGAGTAACACAGTTTTAACAGTTTCACCAGCATATTAGGTCATAATGAAGTCATCATCACTTCTTTTCTTCTTCTTGTATTTTTAGAATCTGCTCCTTTGCGAGTTCTCTTTTTTTGTTTCTTTCCAATTGAAAATCATATGGGTACATGTTGTTTGTCTAGAGTAACACAGTTTTAACAGTTTCACCAGCATATTAGGTCATAATGAAGTCATCATCACGGTAATCTAATCGTTGTCTCATGTTTTTATAACGTCAACCATTTTACCACGATGATGTCATATCATGTGACTATATCGTCATCAGGAATTCCAACATAACTCTGAAGAATTTAAATATCTATTTTTGTTGCAATCCAAAATGCTCATCTTTGGGATGATCTCGACGAAGGATAGCCTATATTACCCGTGGATCACAGGGTGTCGCTATGCTCTTTCAAATTTATATGTTGTTACTTACAAATTTATCCATTGTTTGTGATCATTTCCAGGCATTATCCCGGAATATTATGGCGCCTATGATGTCAGGAGGGCGAGAATGTCAATATGACGTCAATCATTGTTACACCATTGAATTTTGCTTTATGAGTAAGTTTAGGATGAATCATGTACAAATATTTTAACACATACATTAATTTTTTATTATAGTGTTTGCAATCAATTAGTTGATCACGATGATGCTGCGACGTCGTGGTAATGACGTTGATAACACGGTATTGTTACAACGTCATTTCGTCACACAATAACTGCTTTTTGTAACGTCACCTATTGTTGCGTCATTCCGAATTTGGACATGATTCTGAAGGAATTAAATGAAATCACTTTCGTTCCAAGCCCAAAGTGCCCACTCCTTGAAACGATCTCGATCTAGCATAGCCTATGTTACCCGCGTGGTTGAGGGAAGCCTTCATGCAATCTTTAGTTGCAAGGGGTCAAACAGTAAGGAAGGTTTTATGGTACATTCAGACATCGCATTTTTGTATACTTTCATAGATATACAAAATAATACAAACAAAAAATTAAATAGCAAGATTATTTTCTGTAATTTACGTAAATAAAATAAATATAAAATGATTGAATATTTATTAATGTAATCCCTCAATAAAATTAAAATTTGATAGTTACAAGAAAAAATAACGTTTTAAAAATATAAAGAATTTGGATTTAATTGCACGAGGACCTGAGGGATTTTAAGTCATTAGAATTTTGAGATATCCTTCAAGTTTAATACTGTAGTAGTACCTTAACGTTAAATTTAAGTATAGCATTATAATTTCAATTAAGTGAAAACTCAATTGATACTGATATAAAATTTATAATAGAGCATGAGTTATTGCAAAATTCTCTTATATTAAAACGAAATTTATTGCACTTATCTTTATTAAAACCACATTGATGATAATGAGAAAAGTTTTTGTAATACATACATTATTTTTTTTTATTAAGAGAATTTGAATATAATAATTCTATTTAGAAAATATTTAATAATTTCCTTTGATTGTGATTGCCAAAAGCAAATTTCGTGAGATAATTATCTATAATAATAGGTGTGCAGTATGATTACCAATTTGGAATGTTTATTAATTCAAATGAATTGTTAAAGATATATTTACTTGCGAATAGAAGGAAGTTTCCAATATGTTTACAGACTAAATTCTACCATGTAGCTTTATAATCTGTAGTAATGAATAATAAATCATAATTTTATTGAAAAAGTATAACTTTATTGCAATTTTCGTGGATATCAAGGGATCTCTTCGGTAATATTTAATTTATAAATTATTTCTAATCTAGCAATATCTGCACTATTCCATTCCGGTTAATTGGTGTTTAAACAAAGATAGAAACAAGTAACAATCGATCAGAATCCGTTGCTCGTAGTAATTACCATCCTTCAAATATGCCTTCAGCTGTCACAAGTAAAGGAAATTGCATCCTATTATCATAAATAAATAATTTGTTTTAGACCCTATATCTTTACATCCAATTTTCAAATCTCGATACGATTATAACATTCGAAGATTTGAAATCTGTAGAATGGAAATCTCGAATGGCAAACGCAAATTTATCATCATTATCTTTATTGAAATTGAATTTATAGTATCGCTCAATCGCTGCGATTAATGTTTGCGATGCTTAGCGAAATCGCTTGGTGAGATTAAAATTTGTGACGTAATTATTCTGAAAATAATTCAATTCTAATTGAATCAAACAAATATTTACACAGATAATCAAATACTTAGAAGAATATTTCTGATTTTTACAGTAGAAAACTTCTGTTCTCTACTATAAAAATCAGAAATATTCTCAAAATTATTCTATGACAAAAGTTTTAGGAGTTATGATTTAATTGCATTACAGTACCGTATTATTTACATATATAGGATATTTTACTAGAGAAAATTTGGTAGCTTATTTTGTGTGCAAATATTTAACATAGTTTAAACAGTTTAAAATACATTTAAACATGGTTTCCAAGAGTTTCTCTTGCAATAAGCAATACGCTTAGAAATTGTTCCAAAATTACGTCATATCCGTCAACTTTGCTGTTAAGATGACATTTTAAATGGTTGCGGAGCTGTATAGTTTGGCATTTGATGAATGATTCTCTTATTCCTAGTGGCCAGTGTAATGAGCAGTAATTAGTGTCCACTATTTACTTAACTCTTCCATTAGACTTTGGTGGTTTGTAGAAGTATAGTAGTAGATGGAACAAGCTTAATTGACCAGCTGACAGAAATCATTAGACAGGAGTAAGGTGCGAAAATTCACCTAGAGACTCATTTATGCTCATTTAAAGGATATATGTGGTCTATTAGAAGAGTAAGAAGAGCATCAGTGGTTTTTCTCAATTTAGAAGTTTGTTCTAAAAGTATTCGCTGGAAAATTGTTTTAAAAAATCTTATTTAAGTTTCTTCATGGATATTTATTAGTAAGAAATTACATTTTATGGGAATGAATGGCATGTTGATGAATAAAAATAGCAAATGGACTTTGCAATAGAGATAAAAATTTGTCGTGTTGGGTTATACTGCAATTGTAATATTAAATTTCTTTTTTTACGTTCTTCTATTTGTCGTAAGAGAAACTCGCGCCATCTATGAGAACATTTATGTAATTGGAAAGCATATGCTTTACAACTAAATACATTAGCGTTTTGTTTTTGAGGCTGATTCTTTAATGAACAACTTTATCGCTTTGAAACCATCATTATCGATTATTATATCCTATTCGAAAATTCACCTTCAGAAATATCCTATTTAAAACTGGAACATTAGGTATTTGCTGCGTTATAAATATTTTTAGAGAGATAAAGAGGAAGGATATACCTTTACATACAATACAGTCATTGATTAAACTATCAGTCACATCACATTATATAAATATTCACTTATACGACGATATAACAAGAAAAGAATTCTAAAATAATTACGATATTTTTAAAAAATGGTGTTATACTATAATAATTTTGATAAAAACTATCGGAAAATCAAAATATTATACAAGTATAATTAAGCGACTAAGCGATTATATTAAGCGATATCGCGTTATTAGATGCGACGCGACAACACGATATCTAATTAAAATAATAATTAATTGCGCAACCTGAAATAAAAGTAATTTGTTCGTTTAATCAGCCATTGATTTAAGTCAACATCTTATTATCAGATTGTGAAATTTTGTGTCAAAGTTTCAATTGATCTAACGATTTATCCAGAAGATAAACGTTCAGAATCCAGAATCCGGAAGATAAACAAATTTTCGCATGGTTTGAGATAATTCTTTAATTATCGAGTGAAAATTTGTTTTATCGAAGTATTAAACAATTTCATTAGCAAAGTTTTTATTAATCAGTGATGTAGACAAAAATTACTATATTTGTATATAATCAGTAATCTACTATTTAAATTATTAACATCATGAAATTTTAAATTAAAAAAATGCTTAATGTGATTTATTTTTCCAATTTTTAAAATATAATTAAAAAAAATTCAGCATTTTATTTAAATTCATAAGAAAATTTATATAATT
>AYEL01081063.1:0-69287 GCA_000484575.1 Olivierus martensii
TTATTATATATATATATTGATTTTATTAAAATTTACTCATTCTTCTTGTCTTGAAACTTGAAGACTCAGAAACTTGAAGATTCAAAAACTTGAAGTCAAGAAGGTTAAGTAAATAAATTCACCTACAAAATTGGTTCAAGTTTTCTTGAAGTATAAAAAAAAATTTCGGAAATTTTATAAAGTTTTTGTACACAAAAAATCTATGCATGCAAAAATTGTTTGTTCACATAACTTACTGAACATTTTATATCATAATTTTTATCGCAGTTGAGATTACTGGAAAAATTTTCCAATAATTTGATCTTGAAAAACAATAAAATTTTGCCAACTTGCATACATTAAAAACATACTTACTCCAGTCTATAATGTTTAAAAATATTAATTTTAAGCTCAAGTATCATAACTTAATCTACTTTGATAAGAGATGAATAGAATTTCGCTCAGTATCTTCTTGCAGAAAGACGATATAGAATATATATATATATATAAACTTCGTTACCGTTAAACGAATTCCTCACAAGTGTTTCTGATGAAGACTCGTTTAGTAAAACTTTCAAAGAACGATTTATTTTTTTTTTCTGAACTCAAAAAGAAGAGGTAATTTTATGCGAATACATGTCGTAAAAATGACTATAAATCATCATATGATACACGTGTCGGTGACATTTACGGTGAAAGAAAAGACTGACTCTCCTTTTTTTTGTTCTTTTCTAAAAGAAAGTTTAAGAAAGCTTCTTTAAAATGTTTAACAAAGATATCTTTTTGTCCTCAGTGAATTTATTGAGTAAAGTTTCATCTTGAAGGTATTTATTTCTTTGATCTTGATTAATGTACTGTATGATTTAAGAGATCGAAAAATGAATTTTACTATAAATTAAATAACCAATTTCTAATGCGATTTTTAATATCGATATTTACTTTATTAGATTTCCAGCATTCCTTATCAGAAAAATAATTCCTTCAGGTATTCTTGTAATATCCTTGAGCACGTAATTTAATCGAAACCGGTAATATCTATACACAAATAAAATTAGTTTTTAATAGTGTTTGATTAAAAATTCGGTATTAATCGAAATTTCAGTTTTCATCTACTGAATTAGTTTTTTAATAGTGTTTGATTAAAAATTCGGTATTAATCGAAATTTCAGTTTTCATCTACTGAAAGGATAGGAAATTTCTCCAGAAACCGTCTGCTAATATCACAAGCACGATCGATATTGCATTAGTGCATTATCTAGTTTATTATTACGAATATAGATTGTTGAGTGTATTATAACAATGCAAGCTGTTTCTCTTCCAGATTCCGTATTACTGCACATAAAAAAAACGTTGCAATGCATGAAAACGTTGCAATGCATTAATGGAATTTTTAAAACTTTCAAAAAATTTTTTTTTTAATCTTACTTATTTATAACAATTGTTTGCTTTCAGTATTCAATTTGCACAGTTTTCGTACAAGAATTAACGGTATTAAGAGTAATATTAGATTTGCATCGAAAGTATCAGTTCGTTTGTATCTGCATTAGATAGTTGTTGAAAAATCTCACGTTTCAAAAAGATCAATCAAAGGAAAGAAGTGGAGAAACGTGGTTCAATTCTTTAATCTGTTCCGAAATACTGAGAGAAGTGGTTTTTCATGTTACCTTCGACAATTTTAAATTACTTTCTTAAGTCGAAAAAAGAAAAAAAAAAAAAGATAAATCATTTGAAGATATCGTGTCATAAACAGTTGTATCAAGTTAAATAGTATCAAATATCGAAACTCCTTAATGGAAGAAATAGCTTTTTTTATGATTACATCAGAGGAGAAAACATTAAAAAAAGATATGTTTTGAGTAATAGAAGATTTTGATTGAGTACTAGATGTTCAATTAAAGTATAAATGGATGGCAACGAAGAGCAATACTCGGTCGATGAAAAATGCATAAGTATCTTATTAAATTATCCGAAAAGTGCACTTTTTGAGATTATTCAAATAGTCCTTGGATTACTACTTAAAATAAAAAGTAGTAAATATTGAATTAAAAATCAATTTTTTTTCGATTTAAATTCTTTATATATTTACAGGCAAGATGAACATGAAAAATTGAAAGAAAAATACATTAAAAGCTCCTTTAAAACTAAATTTTATTGAGAAATAATAAAAATTCAGAATAATTCGAAAACATTTTATAAATATAATCGGCTTTAATAATTATTATTTCATAAATCTTTCGTGTGAAAAACTTTTTAGCAACAGGAATGTTTAATTTTCTTGAAAAAATTATTATTTACGACTGATTATTTCAGTATATCTCTTAGAAAATGTAATTTTCTGAAGAAAGTTTTATATATTATACTAGCATACTTGATAAAAAATTGAAAATCAAGCTACATTTGCAGTAACTCATGACGAAAGATTGCAACTTTCGAAATTACGTAATCCTGATTATGTAATTAGGATTACATAATTTGTAATCTTCATTACGTAATAGCGAAACTTGAATACTTAAACAAATTAAAAAATTAATTCTAAAGAAAGAGAAAAAAAGTAAAAAAAAGTTCTGAAATTCAATACTTGTCAATATTTTCGAGTTTTTATATTCTTTGATATTCCGATTTCAATATTCTTTAAAATTGCATTTTTATAACCATTTATGCATTTGCTAAATGAATTTTATAATCTGTTATTATGCATCAGTTTCCATCTGTTGGAGGAAAATTTTCTAGAAAAGTTAAAAGTTTTCATAAAAATCTATAAAAACAAATGAATGCAATTAAATTTTGTTCTGTTTTTTTTGGTTCTTCAATATCATATATTTAATTTATTCAGGATTTAATTTAATATCTCATAGAGATTGTGTTTTGTATTACTTAAAGAAAAATTGCTATAAGTTTTCCAATAAAATTGATCCTTTTATTTTATAATTTGAATTTTTATTAAAAAATAAAGAATTTCTTTGATGTATAATATACAAAAGTATAGTTTATACTTGTCTCATAAATGGATTTTCATTTTTTAAAATAAAGTATGAAACTTAATCATATAAGAATTAGGCCTACTTACTAAAATTAAAAAAAAATCTATCTGAAATCAAGCAAAGAAAGCTCTAAAACTAGTCCTGTAGAACTCTTAAAATATTTAAAATTTTTTTGCTTCGTTTGCCAAAAATTTATCAAATTTGATTTTTATGTCTTCTCCCATAATTTATTTTTTTTTGTAACAGTTTTACTTAAGACCATTCGTTTCTTTATAGAGATTCTTGCCTTAGGATGAATATAGAGTTTGACCTAAAAACTGGAATTTTTATTTTTTATTTTTTGAATGATGGATAAGTAGCTGAAAATTTATTGAAGAAGAGTAGAGGATTTGACACACCTGCCATTTTCGAAGTTGTTTTTTAAAATAAAAACAAAGTTGAAGTTTATTTTTATTTTTTTGATGGATGGATATTTTTCTAACAAATACTATGATACGACCGCATATTTTGCAGATTTCCTTTAAACTTATAAATTTATTAAGTATAAACTAACTATAGTTGCTTTTTTCCCAGCTTAAAAAAAGAGATTTATTGTAAAATCGTGCACGAAAGTAAAGCAGAAAATCTGAAAATTATAACCGTTCTTTACTCTTCACTGATATATAAATAATATATAAATTGCATAGTGATAAGTGCTTGAATATTGATCTTCACTTATCGTCATTAATAATCAATAGCAAAGATAGTTTGCTTTTTATCAAATTTACTTCAGAAAATATGCATAACTCATATGTTGATTACAGTATGAGAAAAATTTTGAAATATTTCACTGAAAGTCACCTATTTAATATACTACTGGATATTATTCGCCACATCAGGTGAACTGCATGGCTTATCATCCTGGAGGATCCGGGTTCAAGTCCGAATCCTATATTTCCAGTTTTTCAGGAGGGGCCCTGCCTTCACCATCCGGTTGACCCCATCATGGGTGTTGACCAGCCTGTGATAGGGTCTATAAATGGCCGCCGCCAGATATAGAATATCCTTCCTGAAATATAGTGGCTTAACCAAACTAATCTAACCTAACCTTCTCCACGTCAGTAAGAGTTTTATCAATATCTGTGTTCTAGATGTCTCGTCTTAATAAAAACAAAAATATATAATTTATTTATAAAACAAAAGATTGGTAAATCAAAAATTCAATATTTGATATAATTAATTTTTCAAAAAAGGAAAATAAAATATTCGTTTTAAGAGAGAAAGAATATACAGTATATAGTTTTTTCCCTCTTGTGAATATTACTCCAAATAATTAGGATAATAAAAAAGAACAGAGTTTAACGAGCTCTAATTGAATAAAGTT
The DNA here is from genome assembly GCA_000484575.1 of Olivierus martensii. Lineage (NCBI taxonomy): Eukaryota > Metazoa > Arthropoda > Arachnida > Scorpiones > Buthidae > Olivierus > Olivierus martensii. The sequence goes on from AYEL01081063.1 coordinate 4,324, forward strand.
TGTCCAGATAAAAATCTCTTCAAGTTGATTGAATCAAGATGGTTTTTATCGCGAATAAAACTTTTTTTTTTTCCTTTCTTTTTCGTTAGATATAATAAAAAAGATACAAAAATTTATGGTAAATTTTATTTTACGTGTAATTTAATTTAATATTTTTCATATGGTTTCAACGTTAGAATTAATTACATTCTTAAAAAAAATTAAATTTATTGTTAGTTTTATTTATTACAAAATAAATAAATGCAGTAAAATGTAGTTTTATTAATAATAATAAAAAAATGAAAGTAGCAATAAAACTAAATTATCATGTTTGATTTATTATTATTAACTGCAAAATCTCTTAATAAAAGTTTCATAAAATTTTCAAAGTTTTTTTTATTATTATCGAAGCTTTTAGTTTGTTTTATGCAGTTGAGTTAATTAAAATGACTTGTAAGATAAGTTACACGTATTTAAATTTTTTATTTCCCGTAAGAAATGTAAAATGAAAAAAAACGACTTTCCATTAAAGCTATGAAATTTAATTGCAAAAACCGTAAATAAAATGAAAGCGAAAGGGTCACGAAGTATTTTTGACATTGGAAGATGAAGAAATTGAAATTTTATATTTTTACATTTTGTAATGATATTTTTCAAAGAAATTGGTATTTTCAAAGACGTCAAGAATTAATGATTTTTTAAATATCGATATTGACTTTTTATTAATTGTCAATTCACATATTTGACATTTTTATTCTAAAATTGACGTTTTTGAAATAAATATATCACTTTCTTAAATAAACAATATCGCTAAGAAACTGACATTTTTACAAACGTCAAGAATCAAGAAATTGACATTTTACATGATGTCAAGAAATTGGCAATTTTTACCAAATGTCAAGAAACTGACATTTTTATAAAAGTCAAGCAACTGACATTTTCACAAACGTCAAGAATCAAGAAAATGACATTTTATATGATTTCATAAAATTGGCAATTTTTACCAAATGTCAAGAAAATGACAGTTTTATAAAAGTCAAGAAACTGACATTTTTACAAACGTCAAGAATCAAGAAACTGACATTTTATATGATGTGAAGAAACTGACATTTTTATAAAAAGTCAAGAAACTGACATTTTTATAAACGTCAAGAATCAAGAAACTGACATTTTATGATGTCAAGAAACTGACATTTTTATAAAAAGTCAAGAAACTGACATTTTTATAAACGTCAAGAATCAAGAAACTGACATTTTATGATGTCAAGAAACTGACATTTTTATAAAAAGTCAAGAAACTGACATTTTTAAATCATCAAGAATTGATATTTTTACAAATGCTAAGTTGCAAAAATAAAACTTACATTTTATAAGATATTCCGAACCAGGAATTTTACTGAAAATAAAGACATTTTAAAAAGTAAACATATTAAAATTTTATGGAAAAAATTGCACATTGCAATTAATATGCAAACCATTTGCCATCTCTAATAAGATAGATAAAACATAAATTTTTCAATAAATATTTGAAAAACAGAAAAAGAATTTTTATTTCTTATTTTTTGATATAAATTTTTTCAAAACTTTGAAATATAAAAAAACATAAGTACATAACGAGAAAAAAATTTTGACTTAGGAATACCACAAGGTTTATATTAATCTATAAAAACATATTTTCAATTTATGATGCAATATAAATATAGATTAGCAAAAGATTAAAAGCTATAATTATTTTTAATTAATCACTTAATAAAAAATATATTTTTTTATAGACGAATTTATTGCTATTAACAGAATAATTTATAAAATACGTGTAAATATATAATTTTAAAAGTTGTAAAAGTTTAAATAAAAACAAGAATTGAAAATCTTTTAATGGATACAAGTGAACATCATGATGTTTACAATCATGTAGAGCCTGTGAAATTTTTGATTTTAGTACTTTTTACGTGAAATACTTACTGATGTTTTCTTCATTTAAATTAAATTATTTGCTTGATGATTTTTTAAATAATGATTATACTTACATAGTAGTTGATATTTAAAAATCGTCAAACAAATAATTTAATTTTCATATTACTTTTATGGCAAAAATACATATTTAAAACAAAATTAAAAGAGCATTTATAGATTGTTTTGACGACTTTTTAAAATAAATACGAATTTTATTCAGATTTATTGACGAAAACATTAATTTTTTTATATCGACTAATAAATGAAATTTTTATATCATTCGAAAGTAAAATTTAGAAGAGCATTTATAGATTGTTTTGACGACTTTTTAAAATAAATAGGAATTTTATTCAGATTTAATGACGAAAACATATTAATTTTTTTATATCGACTAATAAATGAAATTTTTATATCATTCGAAAGTAAAATTTATTTATGGATATTAAAAGAAAGCAGGTGTATAAACAAACTTTATTTATTAACCAAAGAAAACAATTTATGTTTAAATTTTAGATATAAAAATCAAATAATAAAGTAGATTTACATTACTTTTCAAAAAATTCTCGAAATTTCGGCGAGTCTCATAAAAAATATTATGCAATACAGAATTTAATTTCTAAAAATTGCAAATAAAAATGCAAATTGCTTCGTATAAGTTTATTCCGATTTTACTGGCAGAAACAAACAAACAATGATGCTATCTAGGAGAGTTTATATTACTTTATTCAGATATTGCCAAAGGGAACACAGTACAGGCAAGGAAAACATCCCACACAATATCAGATTGTGTTCAACTCTGGCAAAACACCAGTCTATAGTTCTTATTGTGTTCGGGTGTTCTGCGTATGACAGTTCTTCAGTATTGATTTAAGAAGGACATGTTATCTGGTGTGTTTTCTAGTCACGTTTACAAAATATCTGCATGGTGGTTGAGTAAATGCATGCCATTCAAACGCAGGAAAAATAATCAATGTTCTTTATTAGTGAATCCTTTCAAATACCTTTGCGTGACTGGGATGAAAGTGTCTAATTATAGCACCATAATCACACACCAAGAAAATTGAATTTGAAATGGAAATTTGATGAATTTAGAGTGAAAAAAGTTTTTTATTGCTAATTTTAGAATTCGGATTTTATATTAGACGGTTAAGATACCTATCATAAATATATTGGATCGGTATATTCTGCATATGATACGACACACTCGACTTAAAGAGAAAATTAATGTTTTTCTCCAACCATTTAGATGAAAAATATCCCAAAATGTAGAGCTAAAAAAATGCAAATTTAGTTAGAATAAAAATCGAGAAAAAAAGAATAAATTTATAAAAATTCAACTTTATTAATAGTTTAACAAATTTTAGACTAACAAGTGATGAAAGAGGATAAACAGAAATAACGCGCGCAATATTTCGCGTGTTGTTACACTCCTAAGATTTGTTTATCCAACTTTGAGTAAATTTTGAAAGCAGGAAAAAAAAATAATAAAATAAAAACAAAATTATACCAGAGTTAAAGATAAGCTTAAATAGTATTTAACTTTCTGGCAACTTTGAAGGGGGAAAAATAAGAAATGCAGATAAGCTTATCGGTAAAGTTAAAATTAGCAATTTGTAAGAGAGTATGTTTTCTTTTTCTTAGTGGGAAGAGGCTGAAAAAAGAGAACATGATAAAAAAAAGTTTATATATTTCAACTTTATTGTTATAGGAATAGATATAAAAGTAGTTTAGTCTGTTAGTTTTTTTCCGAGTATCTGAGAGAAAATTCTGAAAATTTAAATCATATAAAACATAAAAACTTAAGTTTTTCAATCTGGCATTCCAACAATTATTAAATTTTGTTAATATAAATGAATTATTACTAAATTTTTCTTGTGTTTCTAATATTAGAATGATAAATGTTTAATAATCTTGAATTTTGGTTAGCAAATTTTTGATAACGAACAAAATGCATTATACGTTCGATTAACCGGGATAGTCAGGAAATGAATTACCCTGGATAATCCGAAAAATATTAAAAAATTGGAATTATGAACAGTATGTATTTAATATGAAAAAATCAAATAAATTGCATGCATACATACATCCAAATGTTCTATAATTTATTCAAAAAGGAAACAAGAAATTGATTTGTTTGCAACAAGGAACAATTATTGCAATATTTTAAATTTTAATTCGATTCTAATTTATCCCGGTTAATCCGAAACCCGGATAATCGGGAAAATGTAGATAATGCATAAATGATATCCCTACAGGCTAAACGGTAGATTACTTGCTGGTGGGAAAGTTTCGCGTCGCATACGGAGGCGGTATCGCCTATATAGCATGAAAATTATATATGCATCCCGCGGAACATGATACAGAGATTGACTAACACAACTTTTTAGTTTAAAGATTCATGTTAGTCGATGTATGTTCATTAAAAAAATGTCTACTGTACAGACGACGCCGCACTGCCAGATGCGACGCGACACGTCATCGACCAGCAGATAGTCTACCATTTTGCCTATTTACATATATCATTTATGCATTACCTACATTTTTAAAGTAATATTTAATTTTTTTATTAATATACAAATACGCGTAGGTCTGTCTACGTTATTAGATTTGAATTATTGACCTTGAACGCTTCGCTTCAATTCGCAAAGCGATGCGACGCGAAACCAATTGTATCTTTATCTATTCGGTTTATTATAATGTACTTTATATTAGTTTTACTTTATTGTTTCGTTCTAAAACTTAATTAGTTCTAAATTGGTTTTTGGAGAATATGAGTACGCAACTATCTATTATAGAATGAACAAACTTAGAAACTAGTATATCGTATTTCAGTTTATTAAAGTTTCCTACAAAGAAAAGAATATTAAAACGAAACTTTTCCAATATTAAAAAACAGAAAAATTAAAACTTTAATTTTGATTTTGTTTTTAAAAACTGAATTATAGTTTAGCTTTGAACTGATTACTTACTTCTCTTATATGCAGAACTGTTATTACTTTTTAGTATATTTTTCGAAGTAAAGTGAGTCTTATCAAGTCACTATGTTACCATAGGTTTACTTCACAAACTGAGCGACTTCATAAGGTTCGAACTATTTATTATATTATCATGAAATTTGGCAATAATGTTCTATCTTTGAAGATAATCCCGATGCCCATCATTCAACTCTCTAACTCTAGCCGTCGGCTGGATGGTTGCGTGGTAAAGCTTTGGATTACCATCTTGGATGCCGGATTCAAATCCGGGTCCCACACTTCCAGATTTTTCAGGAGGGGTCTGGGCCCGGCCGTTGAAAACGACTTCATAAGGTTCGAACTATTTATTATATTATCATGAAATTTGACAATAATGTTCAATCTTTGAAGATAATCCCGATGCCCATCATTCAACTCTCTAACTCTAGCCGTCGGCTGGATGGCTGCGTGGTAAAGCTTTGGATTACCATCTTGGATGCCGGGTTCAAATCCGGGTCCCACACTTCCAGATTTTTCAGGAGGGGTCTGGGCCCGGCCCGTTGAACCCCATCCTTCAAATCTGGTTGACCCCATCACGAGTGTTGGCCAGGCTGTGATGGGTTCTGTAAATGGCCGCTACCAGTTACAGAATTATCGAGTGATCCCTATGAGATACAGAATTATCGAGTGATCTCAATAAGGATATGGCGGCTTAATCTAACTAACCTAACTAAATCTAGCCATTAAAAAATGGCAGACATTCAAAGTTTCGAGATTCTCTATTAATTTATCTCGCACTATTTATTGGATTTTTATAAAATTATGCAAGATGGTTTAGTTCATGAAGTTGTTCTGGGTAGCTTACATATTACTCTTTTATCTTTAAGTGTTTAAAAATGACGACTACTCAAAGACTTATCTTTAATAACGTTTGAATCACTTGATTGAATTTTATAGGAATTTGCAGGATAGCCTGGTTAGCAGAGCCGAATTTAAAGTGGTATTAATTAATCCTATAGATTTATACGTTTGAAAAAGGCAAAACTTTCAATCCTCTGACTCTTTCTGTATAAATTATAGAATTATTTATTAGATTTTCATGACATTTAATATATACATTATTCCATTGAGAATGATTTTGATAGTATATATTTTAATCTCTTATTTTTAAGTATTCCAAAATAAGGGATACATCCATAAATAAAGTGATTAATTCTTTTCTAAAGTACTTTTTATGAAAATTAGAATTTATTAACGTTGGATAATAAATGAAAATTTAATTTGCATAAAGTGCTAGTTTCATTAATTTGTTAATTAATTAATTTTTTTATCTCTAAATGTTTCTTCTGTTTCTACACTCTTTTAATAACAAGTATTGCATGTTTTAGATTAATTATCATTGTTTGTATACATTTTAATCTTCTTTTAAAGGATTTACGAAAATATTTTAACTTTTATGATCATTTAAAATTATTATCTTTAGGAATTAACATATCATTAACTCAATATCTAAAAAGTGATTACGCAAGTTTATTCAACAGAATAAAAATCTGTTTTAAATATTTATATAAATTATTATTTGCTTAAGAGATTAAATACAATTATAAAAATATAAATTTTAAATTTTAACTTGAATTTATATTTTCTATTAACTATTATTAAGATATTTTATTTATTATTGTTATATTTTCGTGTGTTTTTATAGAGTTAAAGGATTTTTTAAATTTTAAAAATAAAACTTTAAATAATTGTTTTATAATTTAATTAATTTTTTAAAATAATTTTATAATTCAAGAAAATTATCATGACTATTCAGATGAAGAAAGCCAGAAAATTAAAAAAAAAGAAATTGAATGCGATCTTGTTTTAAGATGGGGAAGTAGTAGAACTTTTCTCACCATTTATTATAATTATGTGCGATATTTTGCACAAATAAAATTAAAATTAAAATATATATGTTTTATTTTAAACATTTAGTGCTTGGAAAACAAAATTAGTAATTTTAATTTAATTAATTTAAAGTTGGACACAATCCTGATTTATTTGTAATTAAACAGTTCGAATTTATTAGCAAATGCTTATAATTATTTTCTATCATAGTAGATATGCAAAATTTCTTCAAATCTATAAGAAAATTTTTTAAAATTATTGATTAGATGCTATTTAATTTTAAGCTGACAGACTGAATAGATTTCCAATGTTTTCAGGCTTGATTAACAAAACACCCACTCAAAAACTTCCTCTAGATTATTGATTAGATGCTATTTAATTTTAAGTTGACAGACTGAATAATAGATTTCCAATGTTTTCAGGCTTGATTAACAAAACACCCACTCAAAAACTTCCTCTCTTCTTATCTTTAATTTTTAAGGCATTTTATAAACATATAATGAATTTATAATTAAGCATAGTATTTCTTTTTTTATCTATTATTATTAATTTTGCTAAATTTGTTCGGGTTTTAACACTATAAAATTTTAAATATGCCACATACTCGAGTATAAGTCGACTTGGCATAAGTCAATCTTTAGTTTGGTCTCTGAGAGCTTGATTATGATTCATACCTAACTTGATTAAGGGCATAATCGATTCCCTTTTTATATATTTTAGATTTCAGGCACATATATATATACATGTATATAAATTTTGTTCCTACATTCATATATGGGAATCTGATATGATCCGTATATAAGTCGTTCCCATATTTTTGATTTTGAAAAAATACAAGATTTTTCGATTTAAACTTGAATATAAATTACCGTTTTTAAGAAACCTAATAAAATTTAGTTAATAAAAATTTAATTAATTTTTATTTTATACTCAAAAATAAAAGATTTCTAAAACTAAAAATAATAAAAAAAAAAATCGAGAAAATTTAAAATAACAAATGAAACAATCGAAATAAAAATTTAAATTCAGTTAATAATTAATATGAAAATAATTAAAGTTTGTTAAATGAAAGATAAACATAAAATCTTTAGTCAAAAAATAAATAAAATAAAGCTAAATAAAACTTTAAAGAAGTCAAGTAAACAAACAAACTAAAAAGCGAAATCGATCAGAATAGAACAACCAAAAAAAAAAAAAAACTTTAAATGAGTAAACTTAAACTTCCCAAAATTTTATCAAAACTTCAAAAATAAAATTAGGGAAAAACCCAGTTGTTTACTCTTCAGTTAAATGCCATCCAGAAAATAATCACCATATGCATAATTAATATTTATTTCTGGACATTAGATAAGGATTAAATTCTTATCGCTCAGAAAGAATTTTTCGTCGAGTCTTCCTAATGACTAAAGCTGCTTTTTCTTTTAAATATTTAATCGAATTGCCATTTTTAGAGACTTTTTTTTTAAGTAGTCACTATATACCTATATACCTTTTTTTATATCGTCTTAATATCACTATATACCTTTTTTTATATCGTCTTAATATTCATTGATATCGTTAAATTACTTATAACCATGTCATTTCCCAATTCCCAGAGATGCCATGGATTAACTTTACCGATGAAATATGTTTTATGTATGTTGCTCTTTCCGATTATTGAACATAGCCGCTAATTATTGTTTCGATAAAAGGGATTATGTTAGTTTTTATCTTAATACCTTCTCGGTTTTTTATAAACTATTTATAATCCTAATAAATGGAGTTTACAATAAATTAGTTCCGCTTCGATAATGGTCTGTGGCACTATAAAAATTATTTTGGATATCCGATCTTATGAATGGGAATTTTAATGTTGATGAGTTTTCATATCCTGCTTTGCTTATTACGGAAATAATGCAATTAGGTAATAAAAAAACTTAAATTTTATGCGCTAACACGATCCTTAATGATTATTAAGTGATTACGATTTTATTACCCGTTGTTGAGAAGACTTACAGAATTTTAACAGCTCATGATTTCATCACATGATGCTACTGAAACAAAAAGAAGGCTCAAATATGCTAAATAAATTATAAAGTATGAGAGCTATGAGATGAAATGAATCTCTAGGACATTCATTTCATCTCATAGCTCTCATATTTTTGGAGATTCATAATTAGAGATTTTTAAATTATGAATCCCTTCTCTAATTATGAATTCATAATTAGAGAAAGAATCACAATCTCAATTAGAGAATAGTTATTTATAATTAGAGAAGATAATTACAGAAAAGACATTCATAACTAGAGAAGATAATTAGAAAAACGAGATTCATAATTAGAGAAGATAGAAAAAAGAGATTCATAATTAGATAAAAATTCATAATCTCTTAGAGATTCATAGTTGAAAAATCCATAAATCTCTTAATTATGAATCTCTTAGAGATTCATAATTAAAAAAAATTCTCATTCTATAATATATGTAACATACTTTAGAATCAGTTAAATGTCAAAGATATGTATAACATACTTTTGATATATTATAGCATAATGATTTATTCTTGAAAGATCAATGTGTGATTAATATTACTTTTAATGATTTACGTGACGATATACGAGAGCTTAAAATACAGTTATCGATGCATCAGAGAAGTATTAATGAAAATAGCACGTTCACTAATGAACCAACCATTCTAGAAGTCATAAAAAATTGTGGATGCCAAAAATACTGCAAATTTTAATGTATTTTAGTTAACTTGAATCCAATAAATTGTTAAATAAATACTATAAAATAAAAATCAGATTATAGAAAGCATTTTAAAAGATTAATCATCTTCAATTTATGTTTACTTTGCATCTAAGAGAATATTTTCGAGATTCTCTAAAAATATCCTCTCGGGATTAATACAAATAGAGTTACTTGAAAAATTGGCAGAAAATTTTCACACTTTTTTTCTTTGTAACTTTCTCCATCACTTACAAAAAAATCTGACAGACTAATGCAGCCATCTTAAGCAAAATGGTTATTATTGATTTTTCCTCTCAGCCCGAGGTACTCTAGTTGCAGACTTTAAATTGACATGTGTTAAGAGTACGAAGGAAAAAAAAAGAGAGAAGTGTTGATTGATATCAAAATGTCTTAAGATGTTCAAAGTTGGTTGTTAAACAAACTAGTTAAATAACTTTTTTAAACTTAGTCGAAAGGATTTTATCGATCTTGTTATCTATCTCAATCAGTACGTTTTCGTAAGAAAACTTAAAAGAGATTTTCTTTGATGAAGATCTCGATTCTGTTAAAGTAAAAGGAATCAAAGAGATTTGAGTCCGCTAATAAAAGCTGAGCTGAATTACTAATCCCGAAAACTTAATTTATATCTCATTTGTTATACGAAAATAAATCATTATTTAAAACGTAATTTTGTAAAGAATATGACATTTCTGAATCTAACTGATCTGAATTGATAACTATTATTTAAATAATTTATAGATCTTACTTGCAAACTACGTATTAGCATACTTATATGCCGCTTACGCATGAAGAAAATGAAGTATACAATTCTATGTTTACATTAATATGTTTGACATTTGCAGTTATGCTGAACATCATGTAATCTATATTCCATACTTGAAAATATGATTAAATTATCATATAAAATTATGATAATGCCGGTTTTTTTATTCAGCATTAATATAATCCGGAAACTTGCCGGATTTTAATTTTGGAATTTTGGTAAACTAGCCGGATTATTATCCGGCAAGTTTACGGATTTTGGAATTTTCTAGATTAGTTTACGGATAGGTAAGGCTACACGTCCACATGCAATTGTCAGTCGATCAACTATTTAATTGCAGGAGTGAGAACAAATGACTCCTATGAGACTGCGCCCACTAGCAACTCTTTTGTTGGCGGAATAAGCAATAGGAGTCTTTTGTTCTCTCTTCTGCAATTAAATAGTTAATTGACTGATGGACGTGGACGTGAGGATACGGACGTTTACGGATTTTGGAATTTTCTAGATTTTTGACTCATAGACCGAAATACAATATATATATAGCTTAACAAATTAAAAGATAAAATACTAAAACTAAAAGAAGAGTTATTAAACTTTAATATCATTTTAAAGTATTTTATATTGTATTTTGAAAAAAAAAAAAAAAATCAACAGTCCAGAAAAGTATATGGATTTTAGATAATTCCGGATTTTGGAATACCAGATACAAGAAATTATACCGTAATATGTTCTACGTTATGCAGATTAATGTGCAATATGTTCTACATTAATTTATATAATTTCTTTTATCTGGTATTTCAAAATCCGGAATTATCTGAAATCCGTACATTGAAATAAAAGAAAAATTTGTAGATTTTTTTCCATCGAAATTAATGACCATGAAGTTTTTACATAAATCTAAATCTTGTAGTAAAAAATACAAGTATTTTTACTACGATATTGAAGCCAGCATACAGTTCATATTGGTCATAAAAAATGGAAAGTAAAAAAAAAATTTTCTTAACCATCAAAATTCCTCAGCAATGAAAAATATTGCGAACGTTATCTCAAAATTGTTTTTGAACCTTAACCCGGAAATTATTTATTCTTGGTTTATGGCTCATCTCTTCTAATAAGATGCAAGTAAGAGTACTTCATGAATTACTATAAATATAAATCTTTTCATTCCAATATTTTACTTGTCAGAGTTCTATTAATCTTGTGCTTCGCTCCAAAATCTCCTCATTAATTTATGATGACTGAAACGTATTTTATTCGCTTCGATATGAATGAATTTTCATTCATCGTAAATCCTTTATCGGTACGCGATTAAAAATACGGAAATTACACTAAATGAATAGAAAATCATATTTACGCCATTTAAAATTTTAATTCTAATAAAATTTCCAGTTGACAATATTTAAATGTCTCTTTATAATTAAGACATTTCACGGTTTGATTAAGAAACCAATTACTATAGAAACCAGGGATTAAAGAGGACATCCCGAAGAGGATTTACTCTATTAAATTAAATACGATTTACTCAAGTAAAATTATTAATTAAGTTTAATCAGTTTAGATTCCATATTACTTATATTATTCCATGTAATTCTAAATATGCGCGTTTATTTTCTATCCATGCGGTAAAACAATAAACTTAACCATAAACTTCACAAGGACTTTCTCCACAATTTCCATCTTTTAAAGATGTAAAAATTTATAAAATAATATCCTATTTTGCCATTTAAAGTAGTAAATATAATTTATATATCAAACGCAACGTTTCTTGAATATCGCAATGTACATATATAAGAAACTTATCCAAAATGGTCATATAAGAAATTGTTGAGAGAGAAATATTGCCCACATTTTCCCGTTTATGTCTAGCAAAAATAAATAGATTGCGATTGTAGTAGCGATACGGTAACTTTATTCTGTTATCTGTAATGAGGGAACATATAAACAGGTATTTCAAAGGAGAGTAGTCATATTTTTCCTGGATACCGGAAGCCATTAAATATAGGCATTTCAAGAGTTATTTTATTGCTGAAAACAGTTTTTTCTTTATGCATTTGGATTCAGAATTGAAACTTTTAGGATTGGAATTTGTCTTATCTGCAGAGCAATGCTATTCACTGAGTATTGATGATATACTGTGATGTAGATTTAAGTATACAAGTATATAATATTCTTCAAAAGTGCCTTTATGTTCACCAATGTACATTGGTGAACATAAAGGCAATAAAACTGTACACTGATAATTTCAGGTATCAAAACAAAATCTAATGAGAAGAAAAACTAACAAAGATATTTTACATTGCTGATTTCGGATATAAAAGAAAATCCGGAAATCAGCAATGTAGAATTTTTTCAATATAGACATGTTTAGCAGTTTAAAAACAAAATATAGTTAATTAAAATGTATTTAAATAAATTAATCAGTTCTAATTTTGTTATTCATCTTTCGAAGCATGTTAATATTCATGTATTTAAATGAAAACTTTTTTATTTGTGTTATCTTTTCTTATTCAGGCATAATCTTTCTGTTCATTAAAATATCAATCGAATTTTTTAGGATTTTCTTTACTTCTTGCTGATTTTCTAAATAAAAATTAATTTTATAAACAGGCATTTCTGTGCAAACATTTCCTGTGCAAAATGTGCAAAATGTTCTCTGCAAACATTTTCTGTGCAAATAATCCTGTGCAAAATGTTCTCTGCAAACATTTTCTGTGCAAATAAGTATAAAGTTGTTATAAGAAATAAGCAATTTGCACGTTGAAGTTTTTCTTTACTTCTTGCTGATTTTTTGAATAAAAATTAATTTTATAAACAGGCATGTTTTGCAACTCACATTTTCTGTGCAAATAAGTATAAAGTTGTTATAAGAAATAAGCAATTTGCACGTTGAAAACATTAAATAATCTACAATAAGAATTTATAGAATAGCTAACTGTTGATGTCTTTTGTTAACCAGAAAGAGAAATTAACATAATTGCTCATGAAATAAAGGAACAAAGACTAAACATGAATATAATCTCTGAATAAGTCCAGAAGAAAACTGCTTTGCTTCTAACTCATTGCTTAACTTGCTTAAGATCCTCTGAGTGTGTTTTACACTGTCAACAAATAATTTAATCACTCAGTTCCCATCAATCGTTTATAAATTTACCAATAAACCACTTAACAAATTGTATTTTTCTATAGCACCAAATCTAAAGAATAAATTAGCATATGAGATAGAGAAGAAATAAGTTACTAACTGTAACTACAAACTTGTAATTTCAGAAATTGCAGAGAAAATAGAATTAACCATTTTCGCATCCGAAACAGGGTACTGAAGAATCCCAAGAGTTCTGTCGGATTAAAAGAGAAAGAACTTATTTTCCTTGACATTTTCTAACTTCTGTTGGAAGACTTCCAACTTCAGTCGATCGTTATTTCGAGTTTCATTGTAGTTGCCAGAAGTCGTTTAACCTCTTCCCACTCAATAGGAATGTTCATTCTTAGTAGTTTCTTCGGTTTAGATAAAATTTCTAGCCGAGTTTAAAAGAATTCAGTAAGCACACATTTTTTTATATAAACATATCAATATGGAATTAATGTTTAAACATGATAAATCTCATTAAAAGAATTTTACTGCCATTCGCGATCCGCGAAACAATTTTACACTTTTTTATTTGTTTCGAGAATTTATATTAAATTTATTTATGTAAATAGAAATTCTTGGTCGTTTCTGTCTTCATATTTTATTTATTATTTCTCAGTTTTTCTACTTCTATAAATATGAATATTTTATCGAAACATAAGATTCAAAAACGTGATGTTTTATTTAGATGGAAACCATGGAGGAATTTTCATTTTTTCAGTTTTTTATGGACAAAATAATAAAAAACATAAGTATTTTAAATTTCGTGCAAGCTATATCGTCAGCTTGCTTTATAATCTGAACAAAATTGTTATATTTATATTTTTAATATTAGACTAGATATGTAAGCATGAAGGAAACAATAAAATTTTCAATATATATGATTTTATTAAACGGATGAAAACAGAAAAGACGATACGCATTATTTGATTGGTATGGTTCCAAATTCTTTTATTGTTTGCAAAAATTGAAACTGGAGAAGATCATTGCTCCTAGTAAATCTTCATCATGCTCTAGAATCGCAGGACATTAAGAACGTTTCGTCTTTAACAGAATGCTTCTTAAAATCAGATTGTCGCTGGTATAATGAACTAGAAAATAAATAAATCTCTAGATTATAGTCGAATTGAGGTCAAGATTTACTTTGCAACGAAGCATCCTTAGCAAATTTCTGTCTAATGAAGTAAACTGTTTTAACAGCAGCATGGTGTTTGCTCAATATCTACAAAGAATACCATTAATTATGTAAATTGTCATTTAAAGTTCTCAGGATATTCAATTGTTTCTACGGTGAATATTTTCCATTACTGAATAAGTATACTTAAACTATGAAGAGATTTATCAATAATAAGTCGTTGGTAAATCTAATCTAACAGAGTATGGATTCTGAACTTAATCTGTTATTAAAGATGATAAAATAAAAGCAATATAAATATATAGATGAATATCAGCTTAGATTAAGCTACTAACATATTATTTCATCCGAAGAACACTCGAGAGAACTAATTATGAAGGAATTTGCAGATGAAGATTAATCTTTAATCTCTAAATTCTCTCATAATTCCTGAGAGATTAAATTAAAGATTATCGATACTGGAATCGGATTAATAGATCATTTAGTGAGAAATAATCTTAAATATATTGCATATATTTATGATTAAAAATATTTTATGACGACTTATTTGATAAAGTATGTGAATTTTCGATAAACAAGTTTCACTTATGCTATCTATGACTAATAATCATATATTATTCAAAATAACACGATTTCTGTTAAATATTAATTTAAAATTTTTGATTAAATATTATATTAATAACATATCAGACATACTATGTTCAAAAAATCATCGCTACATAATAAGAAAATGAAAAGCTATCGATCATAAAACGTTATTTATTTCTATAAATTCTACTATTTGCAAGTAGTATAGATTAAAAAACGAATTTTTTATTATTAAAATAGAATATTATTAATTTAAAAACCAATTTTAACCACTTCGAAATTTTACTATTTGCAAGTTTTATAGATTAAATAACGAATTTGTTATTATTAAAATAGAATATTATTAATTTAAAAACCAATTTTAACCACTTCGAAATTTTAGAAAGCATTTCCTCGATTTAGGATTTTAATTTAAAAGCTAACAAAATAGTATAAAAAACGATATTTTTTTCGTTGCGCATTTTCTTTCCCAAGAAATTTATGTCTCTTACTAACAAATTCTACTAGAAGAACTCATAAAATGTAAAATCTAGAGTGATTGACGATTGGAAATACTTAAAGTGACATATTTTCTGGAAGATTGTCTTGCATCGTAAGCAGAAGTAATATCTCTTTATGGACACATATCTAATGTTGCACTAGTAGAATTTTTGCTCAAATTCAGACAAATCTCTTTTGTGGAGTTCTAGTTTTTTTTATATTTTTCTTTTTATTGAGTTTCCTTATCCATTTTAAAAGAAATATGTGCATATATCTTCCAATGGTAGTCAAGAGAACTCTTTAAACTACCGACTTTATTTCTTGGGCAATTTTATGTTGATTGGTTTTATCCTTTTTGTGTCACATCTGTTAAGATTACTGGCATTATAAAGCGAACCATTTCAGTTGACTGTTCTTGTTATTAAATGAAAAACAGTTTATGGAAACTATTGTTGCTCTAGTAGTATAATCTAAGAGCAATTAAATATACTATACAACTATCGCTTTAATAACAAAACTGCATATTCTTATAGATCTTATTATTACTCTTTATACATTATTAGATGCGCTTAATAATGTTTTAACAGTTTTATTAATAGCGGCGTCGCTAGACGCGATGCGCATTGAATGACGCGATTAATACACTGTGATGACAATTTATTACAAATTTAATATGCATACACGTTCTTATATTCTTAAATATGTAGCATGTGAATTGAAATCTACTTCTATTCATGGAAACGCGTAAATAAAATAAAGGAAGCTAAACCCGAGATAGCCACAAACATCTTTATATCCAACATTCTGATCCAATGTGTCCCCTTTGACCAATTGACTTAATGTGTCCCAAAAGTATTGAAGGCATTTTGTGCCAAGTGAATGTCTTGCTAGTCTCACTGGCATTGAAATTCTCAACGACTCCCACATTAACTCTCCCATCATTCCATCTTGCCAGGATATATGACAAAAGGAGTGAGAAGTTTGACAGATTTTTATTTATGTATTCACCAGGGATTCTGAATATCTGCCAGAAATATCTTCTATTATTCATCTTTAATATAAAGGAAGTAATTTAATTCAAATCATTTTATTGTTAAAGTAAAAAGAATGATCTAAAAATTAATTGCCAATTATCTAATTTTGTGACGATATTGATTGACGCGACTTTAAGTGCCATCGAGCGTCGCATGTACGCGGCTCGGCGCGTCGCATTGTATGACAAGTATTAATAAAGTGATGGTTGAAATGAACAAAATAACTTTATTTTTGAACCAATCTGTAAATTACTTCTTTTACAAAACATCATAGAATCTAATATTTATTTCAATATTAATTTTAAATATATATAATCAGCACAAAATAATAGATATACTTATTTTTATAGCTTATTAAAATATGCCTCCAGTAATGTTTTAAAGATGCGGAGAAACAAAAAAAAAGAAACATAAAACCTTAAGCTTCTTAAAAGTGTTATCCGTTAATTTTGAGGATTTTGTGGAAATCTTTCAGAAATTGTGTTAACTAAAACAACAACTGATAAATAAAATAAAATGATTTTTTTTTTATTGCAAAAGAAAAAAATCCGATTTTACTTTCGATGAATAATTGTTCAAAATCTTAATCTTAATAATGATATATAGCTTCTTAAGCATTTAAAAGCAATAATTTTCCAGCACAAAATAACAAAATATTATCTTATACATCTATTTGTCGTCAATGACTCTCAGCATATAGAAGCGAAGCGATGCGACGCGACTAGATTAGATAAAAGATAAACATTTAAACGAAAGCTTTTAAATTATATATTAACAAATATCAAAAATTAAACAATTTAAACTTCGCACGTTTCTATAGTTCAGACATAAGTACAGCATAATGAACAATACAAGATAAGTAGAAGGTCATTTTTGTGTAGATAGTGATTTTGGATTGGATACAATTATCTAGATATATATAGACAATAAAATTCTGCCTTATGGTCAGAGACGAAATAATAGTATAGATCTGTCATGATTTATTATGATAAAATCTCTTAGCTAGGAAAGAGTACAATTGACTTCTTGTCGTAAAAATATAGGACAATAAACTGCTGTGTAAGAGGGTAATTGGATTACTTTGGTCACTTCTGTAAAATTCATGTTGGCTTAATCTCATGTGGTTATCTAATTTTATAAATCAATGGTTCCTTTTGTCACTAACAATATTATATTATTAAAAATTAATATCTAAATAAAAAACATGATTGAGTCTACCAATAAATACGGATGATACTATATTATCCACTCGAACTCTATCTATCATCAGATAGATTGAAACATGTATGGTATGATCTGCTCGGCTCCATTTTTACAACTCTTTTCTAACATTTCTATAAACATGTTCATTAAATAATAATTTTTAATGCCAAGAATTTAATTTTAATGATGCAAGATTGATAAACATCTTTGAATTCATATCGATCTCTTTGAATAAAAATTTGCATAGACTAATATTAACAAATAAAAGTTTTAAAAGAACAATTCCTTTATTTTATTAATAAAATCAGCACTTTAATTCGATCATATTCATAAAGTTAGTTGAAGTTAATGAGAAACGAAAATCTTTAAACAAATTTGTGTTATTCCAGCATGATCTAATTGAAATTATCTTAACAATAAATATGGTGTAGCAGTTTAAGTTAGTGAATATTCAAGAATCAAAGGAAGTATTGTTTAAGATTCTGATCTCTTTATGATGTATTAGAGCAGAAATTCAACTTCCTCTTTATTCTCCAAGATATTAATAGAGATGATAATTTTCTTAGTTTAATAACTTATCTGGCATTTACGTAAATAATGATCATTATTAAATGAATGTGTTTAACTTGAATTTATGAAGGAATTTTGAAAGTTTTAACGAAAATATTGCATTGAAATTGAAAATAAGTATGTCATCATTCATCAATGGCGATATATGGCTGCGAAAAATACAATAATCTCAATATTTTTTTGAAAACTAATAATTTTTTTTAAGATAAAAATCCAAATGTGAATTTATCTTCTTCGGATGTTTATTTATTTAGTAAAGATTTAATTGCATTTAAAGTAAGATAACTTAACAAGCCAGTTAGATAACAATATTATATTTTATCCGTAGTCGAGAGGTATTTAGTTGAGATTCTTATGAAACAAATTTCGTTCTTTTCTCTTAATAAATTACTAATACTGGAATTATGACAAACTATTGCTTATTTATAGCAAAGAGTGTCATCATTTTTCTTTGTTGAAGTATCGAAATGTCTCAGAAACATCCGGAACGAGACAGATTGCCAATAAGCTATTTTGCAGATTCCATTAGTCATTTTGTAGATATTGAGAATAAAATATTTCAAAGACGGGAATGTTCCTGTCAAACGAACAATTAATTATTCTTTACTGCAACTGTTAAAATTAATCAGATAAATTTAAATGGTATTCCGATTCATTTAATGTTAAATTTATAAAGACGTGTTTTATTCCACTATATATAACCAATCTGCTATATTAAGACATTTATTATGTTGCGAATACCATCGCGACGTCGCATAGAATCGCGTTATATATATATGTAATCGATTTTCGTGCATTTTAATCTTTCTATGATGCGTCTCATAATGTAACCGAAATAATTGAATTAAACATAAAATATTAATTTGTTTTTAAATAAATTATTAATTAAATTTCATAAAATAAACATAATATTCTGTTAAAATATATATTTAATAGCAAGTCGCTTCGATACGCGATTGAATATAGATAATTAACAAAATTTTAAAAGTTCTAAACAACTGTTACGTTATGAGGTGATTAATTTAAATTATATGTATAAATAAAAATAATTTTGCGATATAATTAACAATTTTTCAAAAAATAAGGAATAATTTATAGCAGATCGACTGAAAACGAAGTATGACGCGTCGCGCGGTTTATGAGGTGATTAATTTAAATCATATGTATAAATAAAAATAATTTTGCGATACAATTATCAATTTTTCAAAAAAATAAGGAATAATTTATAGCAGATCGACTGAAAACGAAGTATGACGCGTCGCGCGGCGTGTAGTTTGAAAACATAAATAATTAGATTTTATCTAATCTTTTTAGATTTAAAGCATATTATCGAATTAAGAATATTTTTGCGGTATAATTATCAATTTTCGACAAATTTATATCAAATAATTTGCAAATTGATTTGATATAAATAATAATTTATATTAAATCGAACGAAAATGGAGTGCAACGCGACGCGCGCGGAGTATAGTTGCTAAATCTAAAATAACGAAATTTATCCGAATTTTATAAAAAATATAAATCATATTATAAAATAAAAAAAATAATTATTTGTATTACTGTAGATATTTATTCTATTTTTGTATTTTTATGTTTTCCAGGAAACACAAACGAGGAAATGTGAAAGATTTATTCATCATAAATTTTTTATAAGATACAGAAAGGCAGTTAAATAAATAATATTTTTATTACACATAACATGATTTTCTTAAAAAATGTTCATACTGAAATGTATTAATTTATAATTGAAATATCTCTAAACTGAATATTTGCATTATAAAACAGTTTTTTTTTATATTTAAATATTTTATAAGTAGTAATGATTCACTTACTTAATTTAATTAAAAAATTTATTATTCATTAAATTAGAAAGTAATAGAAAACTGCTAGTATAAAAAACATAAATGATAAATTATTAAGATCAAAATTATTCTGAATTTTTAATTCAGTGAATATTAAAACAAGAAATTATATTTTTTAAAACAAGATACTGTTTTTTAAGTGTACTACTGCATTAGCAATTTAAATTATAATGGATACTATACTAACACCAACAAATAAGTGCTTGGCATTATGCTTGGCATCGATTAACTGAAAAAATATTAAAAAAAAAAAATTGCCAAGTTATTGCCTCGAAAATCTGTTCAAAATTTTGGTATCTTTATTGCAATTAAACAACAAAAAAAATTGTTATTTTTATATTCTTATCTAGAGAATTCCTGTATTAAAGTTATTGTACTGTTGGGATTAAAAAAATAAATGAAAAAAAAGAACAGAATGACAGCGATCGAAATGATTTATTGCAGCTGCAGTTCGGCAATTGATCAAAAAGAAATTTTTTATTTTGGTTTTCATTTCCGTTTCTCCGAAAATTTATTGTTTTATCGAGAAAAATTTTTTTATTAATTGTATAATTATATCCAAATTCCAATAAATTATATACATATATGTATATCGAATAATTTTAATTAAGGAGAAACTAATGGTATGTTATTAAACTACGTCATGAATGCCTGAAACATTTTCCGTGTAAGATTTCAATTTAATTATATACCTTTACAGAATAAGTAGATTGCAAAAGCTTGTTTACTGATTATTTTTCTATTTGTTTACTTTTTGAAAAATTTACTATGGTTGTTTTTTGAGATTAATCACAATTATGATATTTATGATGAAAGAATGTTTATTTATGTATAGATATAAAGATGTATGGTGTTTACACAGCTGTCTTCAAATGAACAGGTAGTATCTTTGGGTCACAATGTTTATTTATTGATGATACATCTACTGAATAATAAAAAAAAAAAAAATTGAAAATAAATATTTAGAATAAAAATGCATTTGAAAATCCTTTAGTATAGATGCATAACTTAATATAGATTGATATAATTTAAAAATTTTGTCATTATGTTATCATAAATGAATATGAGTAAACACCATTTTTTATCAGCTTTTTATATTTATCTCTATATTTTCATGGATGAAAATGCTGCATAAAATTTGTGGACATCCATGGAAAAAACATTATTTTTTGTTTAGATTTTGTGCCTACTTCCCTGGCATTTATGAATATTTAAATTATATATAGTTGAAAAAATAATAATTAATTATTTACACCACGAAGTCGCTGAAAATTACCTTCAAATGAATAAAATTAATTACGTTGTTTTTAAGTAACTCGTCTATTGTTTTGGTTAAACAATATACTTGCAAAAAGTGTTTTTCAGGGATTATTGTAATTTAGTTACGTAGATCCAGAAATTTGCTTGAATAATTCAACGTTCATTAAATATGGAAATTGTTTTTGAGTATTAGAAAATTGTTCAGAGGATTATTTACTTAATTGAAATTTTACTTAATAAGATCTAAAAGTAAATAAGCAAAGACCTTACAGTAGACGAAAGAACCAAAATTACAGTCATTAAAGATAATTCTCACACTTATTAAATATTTGTTTAGGTGGAAATTATCTTTTAAGTAAGTAAAATTGCAGTAAGCAAACTAAGAGCAAGTATCAAAGTTTCATTTTCCATCGTTAAGTAAAGCAAATCCTTCTCTCTCATTAAACACTCTCAGGTATCACTGTAATTAATTTTATTATATCGTTAAGAGGCAAAGAACTTTGTACAAATTTATTTTAAATTAGTCTCATATATTCACTTTCTCGGGCAGTATCAAAACTATTTAATTAAAATTTAATATTGCTAGTTTTATGGTATTTTTTTTTAACTAAGAAAATATTGCTGCGAGGTTGAAATATAAACATTTAAGTGTAATTATGGCAATTCAATTAAGATCAACAGCCAAATTAGATTTAATCACTGTCTTCATGGTTACAATTTTTTTTATTATGAAAATTTTTGCAAAAAAGTACATACATTTTTCTTGTAAAAGTTTGTAATTCAGAAAAAAATACCAGTAATTTATTTAGGGGAAATTTTAATCATTTTATCTTTCAGTGTGATAAGAAAAAAAAATTATTCTTTCCTTCAGGTTGCATCGATTCACGTCAGGTACTGAATTACTGCAAATCTAGTGTTTTGGGATTTGCTCTTGATTAATTATGCTGTTGTGGTGAATATATTAAGCATATTATGGTAAATGATGATCTTTACATGTCTTGTTACAAACTAGAATCTCTTGCTAAATATCACCTCTGCGAACTCTCCTATTCTTTCTTATTAGAACATTTAAAATTTTGACACCGAAGTTATATTAAACTCGAGTGCAAACCATGCACAAAACTTTTATTTATTTAATTATTTTAGTACAAATGCTTTTGAAATAAGCCGTGAAATAAATTTTGATACTCTGCACCTGAAATATAAATCACCACCTGAATAAACAAGATGTGAACCTGTTTATATTGAACATACTAATCAAACAGGTGTAAATCTCTGGAATCTCTATTTACTATTGTAGCATAGGGATGATGTTTGCTTTAATCGCGTTCTGTCAGTGAAGCAATGTTGACATTCATTTTATCGCTATATCTAAACCGTAACGTTATATAGACCGTTCTCACTCGAAAGTTGTTGCAATTTATTTGCTTTACTGCTTATTTTTGACCACATGCAGTTTTGTAAAATTTTAATATCCATTTAGTAAGAAATATTTTTATTATCGCTACATTTAATATAAATAATTTATATTTTTAACATATATAAAAATTTCTATTTTTAATATAAATGTTAGAAATCCATCAAGAAAAATTATTATTATTTTTTTTTTTAAAGGAAATTTTATAAAAGATAGTATTTTAAAGAAATTAATAAACATTTTTGGAAACTTTCTTTAAGATTTGTCGATCGATGGAGTTATTTAAAACAAAAAACAAAATTATATTTCGTAAATATTTTTAAGAATAAAAAGTTAAAAATAAAAATTTTCGACAAAAATATTTAGAAGATACCAGAAAAATTAGCTTTTTTATAATAACTTTAATTTAATATAATATAATTGCTTTTAAGAATTTAATTGGTTACAACATAATTAGTGTTATAATCTAACGGTAAACGTTATTTATTTTATTTTTTCTAGAATTTCAGAAATCGATTTTTATATAAATGTTATTGATTAATTTATTGCGAACAGAATCATATTTGCAATTCCGGAAAGCAATTCTAGAAAGAAAAAATAAAAAATAAAAATGTGTCAATTTCGGAAAGTGACACTTTAAATTGAAATGTATAATTAAATATCGGATTCTAGATTCAATTTCTACAATAATTAACATTTAAACGAATTATTCTAGAAATCGAATACGCAATTGTGTTCGCCGAAACAATAGCAAATCGATACACGTAAAAAAATAATTTAAATAATTTATTACGTGTATCGATTAATAATTTAAATTTAATAATAGTCCGAAAACAGTAGCAGCGCGATTAATGCTGCTACTGTTTGCGGCCAATGCCCACAGCTATAAATAGTAACAGCAATGTCGTCACATTTGAATATGTGCTAAATTTCAAAGGATAATAGGTTTTTGTAGGACTCCACTGATTTTTTACAGAGAAACTAAAAAGTCAATGGAAAATTGAATTAATGCAAAATAAAGGAATGAAAAAGTTAGAAAAGTACTGAATTTTTGCATGACCTTGAAAATTTTCACAAAGCACAATAGATGGCGCAGAGTCCCTCAGACGCCACTTCTACAGGGTCGGGTTAAAAGAAAAATTTTTTTACTATATATATTCATTTATAAGCCAATATATTTACAAGTCAACTACTTTATTATCTAAAAAAATGATAAAAATATAAAGATCCATGAATAAGGCAATCTTCAAATTTAAACTGTTAGGACAGTAATACATTTTTTGAAATAAATGGATCTTTTTTTTATAATTTAAAAAATTTCACAAAATCCAATTCATCATCCAAATAAATAAGTTACCAAGGCAAGAAAAGTTAGACTCATTACACTGAAAAATTGCAATGCAATTTGAAGAAACCTGGATGGGTAGCAACAGATGATTATATTGTGTTTTACTTTCAATAGCTGATAGTCTATATCCTTATTGAATGTAATTCTCTAACAAACAAAACTTTTTTGTTTTATTGAATTATAAAATCATGCATATAATAGCAACAAAACCAATTTGATACCTAGTTCTTTAATTTAGTCTTACATTAAAATCTAATAACTTTTTATGATACAATTTAACTGAAAAGTTATTGAAAGTTGATTTTATATTCAAGCCTATATTTGACGACAGCATTGAAAGTCAGTATTGAGTCTATGGGAGTGACATATTACTAACTTTTGTGAAAATATTAATGTGCACAGAATGGACAATTTTGATGTAAAAAGGTAACAGAGTCAGTAAGAAAAGTGTTTATTTTTATGTAACCTGCTTCTGGGTTTTCAATTTTCAAATAATCATTCAGTGCAATTTGCTTTGTTTTACAGCTAATCATGCAGCCTTTCAAGAACAACTTAAAATTACAACTCTGCCAGTTTAGAATATCATATTGTTGGAATGCAGTTAGAATCTATTGAAATGCACAGAACATCATTGCGCATCTGACCATAATATATGTTATAAACATGCAGATAATTTACTAAATGTTAAAATCATGTTAATATCGTAATTTTATTCGGAGCTTCAATGCAGATGTACAAGATGAAGTGGAAATTGATAACAGCGTTTTAACTTCCGGAATAACTGACAGTATGTTGTGGGAGATAGATGGAGAATTTTGATGGTGTAATTTATTGACAACATTGGCAGACAAGCAAGGAGGAATATTTGGTGCTGAAAAATTGATGAACTTGGATTAAGGCGGTGACAAACAGATGACGACGATGGTGATGGACAGATATGTCGGGAATAGACAATGGTCGTAGAAAACCAGGAAGACGACCCTTTATTCAGGGGCTTTTTATATCTTTGACTGTTTCCAACCAATTAGCCAAAAGGCGGGCAATCTGGATCCCAAGCTGACCCTTCTTGGCCTGCGTCTCTCCCTTGGATCTTGTCAAGATCTGATAACCAGTGTCATAAATTTGTAATTGTCACCCGAATAAAGACTAATTTTGATTTAGTTTCCAGCATAATCCCCTTGTCTTTGTGCTTTATGATAAATATGGTTATTCTTGCTCTTAATTATCATTTTCTGTAAGTGATGTTTTACAGGAGTAATAGTAATATGTGCTATTGATTAACTCGTTTTCGTCTTTCAACAAATCATGTGACCCTCACAATTTCTTTTGTCCAATCACATGACTCACACTGTTAAAATGATGAAATGAATCAGATTCAACAACTTCAACAATCAATATAACAATACCAGATAAACCATTTTCTGCCTTGTCATCCTTTACATAGTGTTTCTCAAAGTGAGTGATATCACCCCTGACGGCGACCAAATTATTAGAGGGGGCTTCAAGTAGCAAGTGGATGGTAGGGGGAGTTGCAAGTCATACGAGTCTGCAATGATTCAGTTGTGTGTGTTTGCGAGTTGATCTATGCATTATGTTGCCTACACAACATTAGTGAGTTTACAGCATAATGGTGAATATGTTGGACATGAGTTGTTACTGAAAAAAGAAATTCTGTCAGGTAAAATAGAATTTGTTGTTTTAACCTTAACTTTTTATATTTTATTATTTTTTTTAAATTAATTATGTGTTTCCTATGTCTACTTTTTATATTTATTAACTTTTCAGCAATATCTTCCAAATTAGACTCAATATTTTTTAATTTTTGATTTATTTGATTTCTGTTCTTAATATTTTCATAAATTAAATTTCTATTTAACTTAAAATGGTTAAACAAAGCTTTCCTCACCTTTTTTACATTGAAATTTTAATCAGTACTGTGAAGATGCTGTAATAGCCAGGATGCACAGAGCATTTGGCTCCCAGAAGGTGGAATTAGTCAGCAAAAATTGCCTAGCCTGATGCACATGCCGGCTTCCACCACCATCAGTAGTTGGCCGCTCCTAACATGGAGGCAGACGCCAATTGCAAGTGCTTCTAACATGAAGAACAGACGCTGCAAGCTTGGAGAAGGGAAAAAACCGTTGATCCTCTTAAAGAATGCTTCTGGTTGTGACACATGCCGTTGAGCTGCTGGAGTCCTTTAGGAACCTTTGAGTTCCAAGGGCAAGTTGGTGCCCTACCTCTGGTGGTCTCCCTGATTCACGCCAGAGGGTCCTCTTTACCCGGAGGATAGCTCGGTCGACAGAGCCTCGTTAGCATTACCCAGGGTGCACCGGCGAGGAAGTGAGGTTGTCATTTGAATATGAGAGGCAATAAGTTGTGCTTCATATCCCATCCCTTAAAGAATCTCTGAAGGGTCCTCAGGATAACAAGGAAATAACCTCTCCAATTGACATCTCTGAACTAGAAACTGCTCTTAAAGAAACCAAGCAAGGCAGGGCCCCAGGGATGGATGGACTCCTTCCTGAATTCATTAAATACCTGGGTCCCAAAGCTAAAGCCTGGCTTGCCAAACTCTTCACTAGCATCATTTCCACTTGCACAACTCCTGCACTCTGGAAAAAGACTAAGGTAATAGCCTTTCCCAAGCCAGGAAAAACTCCTGATGAGCCCAAGAATCTCAGGCCCATAAGCCTGCTGTGTACCACCTTCAAGCTACTTGAGAGAATCCTCTTAAAAAGAATCTCCCTTCTCATAGAAGATATCCTCCCAGATGAACAGGCTGGTTTCAGAGGCCTAAAAGGGGATGTAGCGATCAGGTACTTTCTGTCACCACTTATATTGAAAGAGGCTTCCAAGATAAATTGAAATCAGGGGCTGTGTTTATCGATCTCACAGCTGCATATGATACCGTTAATAAAAATGCTCTTCTTCTGAAGGCCAATAACACTCTTAATATGTTGACGCCTAATCTGATACTTGATTTGTTTTCTTTGACTTGTGATCTCTCTCCCGGAGTAAATTTATAGCTGCTGAAAGGAAAGGCTATATACTATCAAAATTATAAGGAAAAACAAGTTTTAAGCCAGTACATTCAAAATATGAGACTATATGTAAATTTGTGTTATTACAATGTGGATTAATCTGCTTCAAGAGCCCTTATATTTGTACTTTTGTAATTCCAAAGTTCTTCTGACCATACTGAAATAGGGAGAGAAATGCATGACTCTTTCCTATTTACACATTTTATACTCTCCATTTTCTATAATAATAAGTCTAAATAATTCATACTTTTCTGATGGATTCTTTTTTCTTGAGAACCAGATTAAGGTTACAATCTGTGAGCTTTTCTTTCAGTTGTAGTTCCTCCAGGTTCTCTTACAACAAAAATATTATCTATATAGATATTATTAATGATCAACCAAGTGTGTCCATTTCTAATGCATGGCACTACAGTGTAGATTATAACATATAATTATTATTATGCCAATTCAATATAGATACTATACAATTTTAATTAAATCATTTTCTATTATAAAAAAATCTTTAATTATTATTTATTGATTTTATGTATTCTAGTTTCTGTAATTTTCTTATTTAACTAAAATTTATATAATTATTTTTGTTTTATGTTGCAAGACATTCATATATTCAGTTACATATATACAATGACTGCATTTAAAAATTTTTTTATTCTAAGAACTGAAAACTGATGAGGATCTTGTTTGAAGATTGAAAACGTTTTTTTAATAAATGTTTATCCTGATTTTATAGACTTAACTGCAATTAGTGCTTTTGTTTTTAAAAGTTTAATCTTTAAATTTCTTTTTAAACATGGTAAGAGCTCTCTTTCTTGGTGACAAAGATAACAGTAAACAATGGTGACAACAAGAGAATAGTACAAAAAATATGAGATGATGATAAAAAAGATAAGGTGGAAGATAAGAAATATAGGAAGATTACTGACAAGAAATCCATGTTCAATATAAGAAAAATAATCAAAAAAGCAACTGGCTACTCTATACTTTATGATAGACCAAGTATGCTTTTCAATAACATCAGAAATGATAAAGAAGGGCATACTTTCTGGAAAAATAAGAACCTGTGGACAGATTAGAAATATTTAGGTTCTATAAATAGAATCAAAGAGCACAAGTTGGATATAGGAAATAAGGCTCTAATGAAAGTATTTGCATAACAAGCTAATAGCTATGAATTAATCATAATTGAGGAATGTTAAACAGTTAGTGAAATCAACAATAGAGAAGAAGTGAGGATCATAGAAATGACAACAATGTATAAAGAAAAATTGAAAGACAAAAATTTGGTCAATTTGGTCTCTAGAAAAAATTAAACTGTAATGACATTGGTGTTTGCAAAAAATGTATCTTCATATAGGGTTTGTAACAATAATGTATCTTTGTAAAACTATTTTTGTTTAACTTTGAAACTGTAAACATGAATTAAATAGTTTGGTTAACATTATACTAACCCCTAATAGAAGTTATTAACAAAGTTAGCAAATTGTTTATTTAAACCATTTGCTAAAAAATAAGTGCAAATATAGCATAGCAACTATTAATATGGCAACAATGGTGATAGACAAATGAATATATGACATGGCACAATATTTGACTTTTAAAATTTAATATTTAGATTTCAAATTTAATGTATATAATATTTTTATTCTTATTTTTTTATATTTAATGTATTTCTGTTATATTACATGATACCATTTGAAAAGAGCTGAAGAAGCCAAAAGCAGTTTTGGATTTATAATGGTTTTCCATGCTTGATAAAAAGTAACCTGCTAAAGACTTGTGTATAGTTTATTATTCTAATTGTTTTCATCTTATTGTACTATCTCCTTAATCACTAAATTTTTTATTTATTTTTCCATTCAGCATTGAAGTTGCAGGAACTCCTTGACAAAAAACAAATTGACTTCTTTACAGAAGTCAATTTGTTTTTACTTTATGTAAAAAACTCAATTTTACTTTATGTAAAAAACAATTTGACAGAAAATATTTAAAATATATTTTAGTGTATAATGGAGTATTGCCATTTTTTCTTAGTAATATTGTGATGATGGTTACAACACTGTTATAATGAGAGCTAATGATACTATCGATAGATAGTTTGCAATAGTAAAGTTATATGTCAATAAAATAATATAATGTAAATTGTGTATCATATTGAGATAGTTATATTGTATCTTCTATCTTATTGACAGGCAATACATATAGCATATAATGTTTTTAATTTACTGTAATATTTATATAGATAAATTTCACTTGCTTAAAATTTAGGTAATATTATCAAAAATGCAATTATGTTACTCAGGGAATTATTCATAGAAATTCTTTGAAAATCAATGGTAAAAATTAACAGTTAAAATTATATTTAGATACAGATGATTTAATATGTTATCAGTGATTAAAAGTTAGAAAAGCAATATAAAAATCTCAATTAATTATTAATAGATCATTAGTATATTTTAAAACAGAACAGTATAAGAAACATTTGAATAAAATCCTTAGTATCTGATTTTATAAATGCAATATCTGAATGTGCTCACATTTAAATAAAACTGCTGCAATAAAAGGATAATATATACAAGTTGGATAAATAGTTTTTACTTGCATGATTTAAAATATTGAGGAATTTACAGGAAATTCCCAGGTTTACAAGTTTTTTCAAATATGAACAATGAAAAAATCGAAAATTTGAACATTAATTGCAATAACTAAATACTAAACATTATAAAAAGATATTTGAAACCATGTACATAGCTATCAATACAAGTACAATTTGATTTGTAGCAGAAAGTCTATTGTCTTATAAGAAATTGGAAAATTTAAATAGTAGACTGAGAAGAATAGTAGTGCAAGCTTTAACTGTCATAGTTTCACTGGCAAATTATATAAGTTTCATTTTAGAGTTATTCCTAAGACATTATAATGTTCATTTAATCGTTTGTCAATGATGATGGCAAAGAATTAAAAATTCCTTATATAATTCTTTTTAATATTTGTATAACATAAATAATTTCTTTATCATCATCAGTCATTTTGCTTGATTTTAAAGGCTATATTTTCATTTATTTAGGAGGATAAATCAATGTTTAACATACCATTGATTTTGTTGACCTATACTTAATTTTATTATGTTCAAATTGCATTGTCGAGAATGGAACCGTGATTTTAACATTATGGGAAATTTATTCTTGGTTTACAGTTCTTAACAGAAAAACAGCTCTTCACAGGAAAATTTTTATTATAATAAAACATTCTTATGAAGAATTGTTTTTCTGTTAAATTTATCAAATCAGAAAGAAGGATAATGAATTATTTAAAAGTTCTTATTTTATGAGTACACTTTGGGAACAAATTAGGTTGTAGATTTGGGGATTTCTTGCTTATGTATTATTACTTTGTTACTTTAATTACATTTAATTTCTTCATTATATATCCACAAGATAAATCTTTAATGTTAATTATTTGAAGGTTTATAAATCACAATGAAAGATTATAGGAATATTTTTAGTCAAAAGATGATAAAGCAATAAACTAAAACAAGAGAGTGAATAAATTTTTATTGAATAACATACACATTTATAATAAATGGTGCATAAAGACTTTATTATAATAAATAATATGAAATTTCAATATTTGTATAAATGCATTAATCATAGCAATTAGAGTAAACTTTTTAGTTCAACACTATAATATCCTACATTCTTTAAATCTGATACATTTATGAAAAATTAATAGTCACTTTAAAACCAGAAATTCTGATGCTTTCTCCATTGTTCCAGAAAATGATAGATATTTCAATATAAATATTTGGTATATTAAAATACCATGTTTTTTTAAATATTTAATCAGATTATTATATTGATTGATAGACCAATTATTCAACTTATGCAAAAAGACAAGATTTTTATTCAAAAAGTTTACAAGCCCATTAAGATCTGTGAAGGTTTGTATGGGCCTTAGGGTACGTGTCCATCTGAGAGAAAAATTGTCACAAGAGACTTGAGAGAGAGAATATCTCGCAACAGTTTTTCTCTCAGATGGACACGCACCCTTATGAAGAAGTAAATCAATTGTGTTGTGTTAACAAGGTTCCAAAGTGTAATTGAAAATGAAAATTTGTTTTTATAGATCCATGTATAAATTGTAATGCTTTCTTAATTTTTGAATAATAATAATTTTTTATTAAATATATCTGCTAAATATTCTAATAATTTATATTAGAATGAAAATTTATTTTGTATATAGTTTTACTTTTTGATATATTTTTTTGTGTGCATAAATTATTATTTTTAAAATATTGACATTATATAGAATCAGTACTGAAATATTGATATTGTCATTTTTATTCAGTATTGCAATCAGTGATAGTGGCATATGTTATCAGAATTGAAATATGGCTCTAAAATAATATATGAGGGAACCACTTCTTAATTTGATCTGTAATCATAAGTGTGGGAAAAATCTAAGATTGAACATTTACAAGATCTTTTTATATAACTTAGATATGTATCTAAATAAAGATTATATAGAAAGAACCAGTGGAATTTAACAGATCAATTAATAATCATTCTATTGATAACATCAAAAGAGAGAAGTTCATGACTATATGGTAAGGAGGACATATTATATGAACAAATTAAATGGAATGAGTCTAAAGAGGTTATATCATAAAAAAATTGTCAGTCTGGAAATAAAATATCAGTAAAGGAATTTTAATTCTGTTAATGACACATTAGCAGATGAACTCTTAGATTTGATTCTTATAGAAAGATCTAGTGTAATCTTGTGTGCTATGAATCATGATTAGACTTTCCCAGTGTGATCCCTGTTTTATTTTTTCTAAAAACAAAACAAGGATAATATTAAATTTTTAATTCTTTTAACATTATTATTTTGCTTATATGGATTTTCATTTTTAAATTTAATTTTAATATGCAATATTACTTTTGTATATGGACATTTACTTTTAGAATTAGTTCAGTGTTATAATTATTGGTATATATAAGGAAAGGTCAAAAAGTTCTTACCTTTATCACAACACGGATGTGCTAGAGATCTGAAATTTTGTCTTCCAATTCTTCCTTCTCTACATACCCACCTCCTAGGACCACACACTTGTCACACCCACCAAAAATTTATAATTTATCAAATCTGCTGACTTCTACAAAAATGGGATTAAACAGCTGTTTGATCCTATTTTTCAGCAGCAGATTTGGAGACAAACCAGCTCTTCACAGCAGTTACGATCTCATCATCATTAAAGAAATTTCTTCCCTGTAAATGTCTTTTCATATTTTGAAACAAAGAAATTTGAAGGTGCCATACTGGGAGAATAGGGGGATGGGGCAAGGTTTCATAGCCATATTATGCTGAAAAGTGACTGTTTCTGCAACTTGCTGTGCAGATGCATTGTCAGATAGCAGCAACACACCTTTTGACAACAAACCATGTCTTTTTTCCTTGATACTGTCCCATAACTTTTATAGCAAGTTCCAATACTATGTCTATTATTGTAGACCCTTTTTTTAAGTAATCTGTCAATATGATACCTTTGCTATCCATAATATAATAAAACACAGACACAACCTTGCTGGTTGATCTTCTCTTAAGTCATCCTGTAGGTTAGTGTGACCATGTTTGAATTCTTGTTTACATCATTTCACAGTCTTATATGATGGTTGTTCCTTGCCATATACAGTTGACATCTTTTTGTGGATTGTTTGTGCAGTTTCCCTTGAAGATAAAAGGAATCATATCATGGCTCAATACTCAATTTCGTTCAGCATGACACCATCTTGATCTATCACACTTTTAACTCTAGTTAAAAAATAGCTATCAAAACAAGATATGCATACCAGTAAGACTGTAATCTATCATTCTTTACAATTACAAATCTATAGCACACACACATAATATGGTGAAAGTAAGAACTTTTGACCTCCTGTTCTATATATATATATATATATATATCTGAAATTCTTTTTTGCTATATATTTATGTTAATTGTACTTTATTCTTTAATATTACCAAAAGTTTAAAATATATTTTAAAACTACAATAATATTTCATCATATAGTTCTGAGAACATGGTTTTATAATTGTATATAAAAATTTTAAATTCCATGATGATGTTTTTACTTTTGAACTGTTCATTTCAATATCCTTAAACAAAAGAATTTAACTTTTATTGCTGCCCTATTTCTTAACTATTGATATAATGGACAAATTTGATAATTTGGATTAAGTTATATTGATGTTTTACACCACAAATCTACATGGGGGATATAAAGAAGCAGTTCAATTACAAATCCATTTCAGGCTAGTGAGACTTATGATGATGGCTGGTGCATTGAAGAATTGAATTAATGAACTTAGTCCTGATCTTTTCTGAAAAATGAGGAGGATTTGGATTTGATCCTATTAAATTTACGCTATAAGGAAAAATATTAGCATATTATTTATATTATTTATTAGCATATTATTACATCAATATAACTTAATCCAAATTATCAAATTTGTCCATTATAGTTAAGAAATAGGGCAGCAATAAAAGTTACATTCTTCTGACATAAATTTAATGACAACTCATTGAAAAAATGACAATAATTTTAATGATTCATGATTATTAATCAGTTGTATTGTTGGATAGATATTTCATCCTGTTTTTTTTTTAATAATTTTTTGTTTATTTTGGATTTGTTTTGAAATGCTTTGAAGATAGTTAAAATAGTAGTTTTGTAATAAACTGCTGAAAATACACACAATTCTTCTAAAAATAATACTTAACAGCAGTTTATTATTGTTTGCAACTGTGTTAAGTGCTATTTTTAGAAGGATTATTACAAATCTTGTTTCATTGTTTTATTAATTTTTTGTATTGTTATTACCCACTTTAATTTATTCAATATAAAAATAATGTAAAAAATAATGCTTATGATGATTTTTTTATGTTTAGTGCCATAATTTTCTAACTTTCAAGTTTTATTTTTGTTGTTTTTCCCTAATTTGCTATTGTCTATAGCAGTGATGTGCATGACCCCTCTGGAGGTCACGAGAAAATTTTTGTGGGTCGCCAAATTCAAAGAAATTTATTTGACAATAAAAAATATAAGGCTTTTCTTCAATAAGTATCAGGAACCAGTAAAATAGTTAAATGAAATTTTATTTAAAAAAATAGAACTATATTTTTTTACAAAAACAATTGTCTGTATTAGTGCAGCACATACCTCACATTGAATTCGTATAATGTAAAGTTTTTTAAAAGTATTTTTCATTATAACAATATTTATACCCATATGCATAAATAAAAACATTGTTTCATAAAATTGTGTTTTTTATTCAGACCTCTAATAAGGCAGAAACATAAGCGGAAATCCCAGAAAGAATTTCACTTTAACTACATTGACAATAAAAAAAACGTCTACTATCTATCCAGGGGTCGCAACAAAATTTTACACAAAATGGGGGGTTGGAAATGAAAATAGTTTGCGCACCACTATAGTCTGTTTCAGGATAACCTGACAGCCGAACTGTATTCATACGCAATTTGTAAATAACAACATTGTCTATAATGATGATGACAATATTTCGTTAAATTTTGTCATGTGATTATAAAATATATATTTTTAAATCATCTCAATAATTTAATATTTCGATATTTTATTTTCTAAAACAACAAATTTTAGGATAATATATCATTTTTATATATTAAAATATTAATATTAAATTTAACTAATAGGGACTATTTTCTTGTGTAGAAATACAACAATGGTAGTGATTTACTGTCAGGTTATCTTGAGATCGGAAGAGAATAGACTGTAATCTATAGGATGTTGTTCCTGTCATCTAAGGTTTACCCATCACAGCTCTCTTTACAAATGTAATTCTTTAGTTAAAAAGGAAATTGTATTGTGCTATATTGTATTAATTGCAGTTATATTGAATTTAAATTGAAAATTTTAATCTATAGAAATATAAGATTGACAGAAAAGAATTTAAAGAAAATTTAATATGAATTATTTTTTTCTCAAACTCACCTGCTCTTATTTTTATTTCAGTAGAATTGGCAGATGATGCTAGGCAATTTACCAAGAACATCACTTAATGAATAAAAATACCACAGTCAAACCCTGATAAGACACCCCCTGTTAAGCCGCCACCCTTGCTGACTGCCAAGAAATTTGGCAGAACGGATCTTCCCTATGTTAATGGAATAGGCAAACCCCGATAAGACTCCATCCGCCAGTAGAAACGTCTAAGCAAGTACAGTCGATTCTGCTTAATTGGGCCACTGGTTAATTGGGGCAGCTGCTTTTTTGGGCCAAATATCTAAAAGAACAAAAACCAAACTAATAAACTAAAACATAATTTAAATGCTTAATTGGGACAACTTTTCTTTTAATTGGGACAGTAGCAAAAAAGGAATTAGTAATTTTTGACATATTTTAGGGATTTTTCAAAAGTATGTCAACCAGCATCTGTTTAAGAGTCTACCATTACTATATAGTGTATTGTACCTAGCGATATTCATTTACAGTGTCGATTTTATTTAAAATTTTTAATCTTTGCCAAGATGCCAAGAAATGAAATTGTAAAATTTATCGTGTATGTATTATTTTTTTAGAAGAAAAATGATTTTGCACTTTCAGGTAAAATTGCTTTGCTGGATAAAATTAAAAGCCAGCCATTTATTCTTGAATAAAATTGCTTTGCTGGATAAAATTAAAAGCCACCGTAGACTCGTTGAAATAAACCAAACTCAAAAACTGCTTTGCTGGATAAAATTAAAAGCCAGCCTTTTAATACAAGCCATCGATTCATTGCTGAATAAAATTAGAAGCCAGCCATTTAATACAAGCTATCGTAGATTCCTGAATATTTGCCAAGATGCCAAGAAATGATTTTACACTTTCAAGTAAAATTGCTGGGCTGGATAAAATTAAAAAAGCACTACTTTAGCCAGTCATGGTAGATTCACCGATATAACTGGTGTATCAAAATCTACCATAGCGCGTCTCCTACAACAAGAAAATCAACTGCGTAAGGAGTGGGCATTACCCATAGATGCATCTCCTACAAAAAGAAAATCAACTGCGTAAGGAGTGGGCATTACACTCGTCTCCTACAAAAAGAAAATCAACTGCGTAAGGAGTGGGCATTACAGAAATAATTCTAGGAACATTCAAAAGAAAGCGTTATGGAAAGGATCCAGAAGTCGAAGAAGTTCTACAAAAAGAAAATCAACTGCTTAAGGAGTGGGCATTACAGAAAGAAAAGGAACATCGAAAAGAAAGCGTGATGGAAAGGATTCAGAAGTCGAATGGAACAGCGAAAAGAAAGCATGATGGAAAGGATTCAGAAGTCAAAGAAATCAAAGCATGATGGAAAGGATCCAGAAGCCAAAGAAGTATTAGATCAAATGGTTTACTATAGTTAGGGGGCGAGGCATGAATATCAGCAGCCCAATGTTGAATACGAAGTCAGAGGAGATCACTAAAAAGCTAATAACAGGTATCTGTTATTAGCTTTAATAAAGCATTAAACTAGGTACCTAATTATTATTTTTTATCTAATTATTTATTTATCTACATATTACATATTTTATTTTAGAATTTATTATTAGTTTGTTAAATTTGGGGCATCCAAGTAATTGGGCTAAAATGGATTAGTACCAACATGTCCCAATTAAGTGGAATTGACTGTATTCCTTTTGGTATTGTATTTGTCCTGTTAATCTGCCAGGGGCATGTAAATTGACTTACAACCCAAAGTTTATCAGAACTGTGTGTATAATAATAAAAGCTCTCTGGATTTATTTGTAACCAGCGGATGGGAGAGATGGAGTTAACAGGTTAATCATGTGTCTTTTTAAGCCTGGTTCACACCTAGGTTGTAGAAAATTTAAGATAGTAAGAACCATTGTTTATTGTGTACTGAGCAAATAAGGATACTGTACATTAAGCTGTGTACATTGTGTTTTACAGACAACTCAAAATAGAGGATCAGAACAGCAGATGGACATGTTTTCTATATATATAGAGTGGGCCAAGATAAACTGAATCTAACCAAGTAATGAACTTATGAACTGTAAGGCTATTTTATTTTATATTTTTATACATGTTACACATTTTGTAATATTTCTTTATGATGACTATCCTGGAGGGTTATACTGAACATAGTGACATTGCTGAGAAACGACTATCGTTGAACTATCACCAATGACCTCTGCCAACGAGTCGCTTCAAAAATGCGATACTGAACTTACAAGGGAACATCACACCCGATGTGTCTGGGATTTTGCCAATATTTTGTCATCTGAAAGAGCATAAACAGTAAATGAAGAATCACCCCTATATTGGGGTTCACTACTCTAGCGTTTTCGAGAAAATTGCTTTTGAAATTTCAGAAATTTTTTGTTTTACTTAAATAACTAATGTCAGACATTCAACTTCGTGTTGTAGTGGCGAAGTGGCTACATCGGGGTTCTGACAGTCTGAGGGTGTAGGTTCAATTCTCGGTACTTTCTGAATTTTTTTTCCTCTCTAAACTTTTGCACTTTTTAAAGTTTACATTATATTTGGATTTTTAACAATTATTTAACAATTTTCAGATAATTATTTCAAATGTTTTAAGCGATTTACAAATATTACATACAATAGTAGGACATAACTCTTCACAATAATTATAAAGTGTATTCTGGAATATAACTATACATTATTTGCGATGTTTACTTCTTGCGATATTTACTTCTTTCGCCAAGTAAAAATTTTATATCGAGTTTACAAAACTGTCCTTATTTATTAGAAGCAAAAAGAAATAACAACCAGAGAAAATGCAATCAAAATCCATTCGTTTATCCATTACCAATTGTCAGCACCAATTTATCGTGATAGAATAAATTAAAGGTAAAATATTTTTGATCGTTTTAAGGAATATTAAAAGAATCTTTGTTATAATTTCTTATATAGTTGATTAAACTATACGATATTAATTGAAAATTGAAACAATCTAAATTCATTCTATAATTATTTATTTGCTTATTTTTCTTAAAAATTCATCGAGATATTTAAAGGTGAAGAAAACTTACAAATTCGGTTTTCTTCAGTTAATTAAAATTAATATTATCAGATATATTCTGAGGTATTAGTAGTAAATTATGAGGGAGATTTATCTCCTAATCTATCTGTAACACCTCATAAATTATAAATTTTAGTTATCAGTTACCACATAAAAATTATTTTTAATTTTATTAGGTAGATTCTTTTATATTATTTATGAGGTTTTTATAAAATGTTAAAAGACACTAAAATAATGAATAAATTTTGAATAAATTAATATTTATATAGAAACATTTTTAACAGTCGTTTTATTAATCAAAATATCGATTGAGCAAGGAAGAAAGCCGACAATTTTTTTTTGTTATTCTCCTCCGTTTGCTGGAATAATCAATTATTAAAGAAATCAGGAGAGGGCGCTAGTTGGTTGTGCTGTTCATCACTGTAGGCGGTCGTGCAGACAGTAACAGTAGAATCATGCAAGAAGATGTAGCGGATCGGATGATTATACAGATGACGTTGCACAACGTACAAATATTGCTCTTCTGACGTCATGCTTGATCGACTTTGTTCATATCTGTGTTATCTACAGGGTCTGCTGCGAAATGTGTAAATCATACTTATCAATGTACTGAAAAGCAGCCAATAGTAAGTCGATCAGCTGTATTGCCCGAGGTACCAGTATTTTG
This sequence comes from Olivierus martensii, assembly GCA_000484575.1. Classification (NCBI taxonomy): domain Eukaryota; kingdom Metazoa; phylum Arthropoda; class Arachnida; order Scorpiones; family Buthidae; genus Olivierus; species Olivierus martensii. The sequence goes on from AYEL01081063.1 coordinate 43,395, forward strand.
ATCAATAATGTTGTATTTTATACACATCGTTGAGTCTACGAGACTTTTAAAGTTCAGGTAAGACTTTAGGCTAGTGGTTTCTGCGTGCGAACCCTCGAGTTACTTGAAATATGATATGATCTGAAGTCATGCGACAGATTTATTTCATTTATGTCATTCTTTAGTAAGAAAATGGGCCATTACATATCGACATAACGACATTGGAACGAGTAGAATTTGATATCCGTTAGATATTACATCGCAATAAAATTCGGTTGTCAAAAAAACAACATTTATTATGCTTTAATTATTAAATTTAAGTTTGCAATGAAGCAATATTTCACGCTTAAATGCAAAACCATAAAAAATTAATTTAAAAATAGAATTAATCAAGGAAGACATGAATAAAATTGCATTATTTCATTCATAATGTCAATAATGGTAAGAATAATGTGACAGTTTTCCTCTGTGTATAGACATCGGATGAGGAAGAGTGAATCAATCATGTTTAGAAGAAAATGTTATATTGTCATCTTTATGAGACAAGTTCGATTATTTAAGAGGATAGACATAAATCATTTCCACTCTAACTTAGCTCGATAAAGAAATTATTTTATGTTTAAAAAAAAACGAAATATTTTTACTGCTTAGTTTTATCGAGAGAGACTTTCTCCTCATTGTAACCATAGCAAAAGTTATTTTTAAATTTTTTTTTTTTACAAGTCGAAACATTCAACTTACAAAAAACCAAAAGATGAAGAAAGTACAACTGGCAAATAATCGTTTTATGATTTACATATTAGTTTTAGTTTTATCGAGAGAGACTTTCTCCTCATTGTGACCATAGCAAAAGTTATTTTTAAATTTTTTTTTTTTTTACAAGTCGAAACATTCAACTTACAAAACCAAAAGATGAAGAAAGTACAACTGGCAAATAATCGTTTTATGATTTACATATTAGTAATGTAAATTTAGATATATTATGTCATTGTTTCAACTAAAAAAAATCTGCATATATCTCAAGAGATGTTATATCGAATTTAAAGCAGTACAGCTGATGCATCACTAAAACCACACGCATTAATCTCTGCAGAGAATTAGTGGTTGAAAATGTCATCACAATCAATTAAGATCGTAGTTGCAGAATATTTATAAAATCCATCGATTCGAAAATTTTATATTTTCTCCGAGTTGTAAATGAAAATCGATTTAGGTGCAGAAGAAATATTAACATAGTGTTTAAAGGTGACAAAAGTAATCGGGAGATATCGCTCTTGCGATGATGATGAAATTAATTTAAAATAGAATTATCGATGGAAAGGACTTTACCTCGAGGATTTCGGATGTCAAAATGTACCCCGAGGAATTGAGATGTCAAAAGAGATTTTGAAGAATTGCTATGTCATAATGGTACTCGAGGAATTGAGACATGCCCTGAGATATTGAAGTATGCCAAAAATTACCTTGAGAAATTGAGATGTCAGAAATATATATGTATTATAAAGAAACGTTTATAAACCTATTTATATCGTTTCGGAACTTTTGATTTACAGAGAACTGTACTAGAGAATGATCACTCAGCATTTCTTTTTTTTATATATTAGTTTTGGCCTTGAAGCAGTCAATCGAGTTACGTCATTCTTTGTTATATCAAAGTCACTTTCGGCAATTCTATCGATAGATTGGAAGGATAAAAAAAAAAGTGTCAGACAAGCTGGAACCGTTTACTTCTGTCAGCGGTTTGTTTGTTGTATAATCGATTTAAAAAACAACACAAAGATTTTTTTGTACCTTTTTATTGAAGAGTGCGGTTTGAAGAATGACAACCGATAACATGTGTGCATGCCACTTTTTATGAGAAGATATTTTAATCTAATTTATGTCATAAGTAAATTTAGCCAGGCATAACATTGACATGATTGACAGAATAAAAAAACGAAATTAAAGTAGTGAGAAGTTTGACTATTTTTATATCCATAAAGAGTAAGCGATTTATTACAAAATCGCTTATTTTTACGCTTTATCGCTTAAAAAATATCGCGGAATCAAAGCGACGCGATCTTATATTTTCAAATTAATATTAATTTAAAAAAAATAAATATTCTGATTAAATTAATACATTGCATTCTTTACTAATTTATCTTATCATTTAACATGCCATAAAGTATCATTCAATAACTAAATTTGCGATAATTTTCAAAATTATAAAACTGTTTTAGAAATTTTATATTTTCTCGATTATACAAATTTATTTAAGAATTTTTCTATTATAGGTTGCATTGAATTTGGTTAAAAATGCCTTGCAACTTAAATCTGCAGAACTCATCAACTTGGAATTAGCAAGGAAACATTCTGAAGATCAGAGATTGCATTATAATGAATTTATTTCTAAATTTTAAATTTCCTAATAAGAAAACAGATGTAAATAATTCAAGACAATTTTCTCTCAATTTATTTTAATTATGAAAATAAAGTTGAAATTGAAGTATGAAACAAATCATTCGTTTTCCTGTGCTATTGAAATATGAATTTTAAATTTTATTGTTGTTCATGCTTGAATTAGTATTTGCATATAGATAAATTTCTTTTGGATGAAAAATAAAAATAATATCTTTATCGCAACTTGCGATGGTTATTCGCTATCTCGATAAAGATTCATAATTTGCGATTCACTCGTCACTTAAATAACCATCGCAAGTTGCGATGGTTATTCGCTATCTCGATAAAGATTCATAATTTGCGATTCACTCGTCACTTATGTGATTTCCACCTTTACATGTGTGTTTAAATATTTAAAAGTATCTTGTGCTTAGAAAAATAATAATAATATTTAATAGATCTTTACGTCATTTCTTATTATATTAAATAATCAGAAAATTTAGAGTGGATCGGGGGAAGATGGTAATCGGGGGAAGATGCTTATTTTTCTCTAATTCTTTAAAGATATCCAGCACAGTGTGCCTACATAAGATTCTTGGATTATTGTTAACAATTTCTGTGTCACAGTGCATCAGGCAGTGTGGCATTGCCTATTTGATGCACTTATATAAGTGCAGGTTAGAGGTGGTGGAGCGCATACTCAATTGCTTCAGTAAAGTAAAATTTTACTTTACTCTGAAGCGAGATTGCTGTTGATGTATGACATTTTCGTTAGGATGACATAGCTTCAGAAAATATCAAGTTAACAAATAGTAATAGTTAGGATGACGTAACTTCAGAAAATATCAAGTTAACGAATAGTAATAATTTGATAATTTACATAAAAATATTTTCTCTTTATTGTTGTTATTGAATAACTGTTTTCTTTTCTAAAAAATTTCATATTAAATTAGAATAATATGTCTATGTCACATGGCTCCCAAGAGATTGTTCAAAGTTTTGTTTTCCCTTACATTGTATTTTGTCTAGTTGAGTTGACTTGAGTTAGCATATTCAAACCTTTGTTCATATTTTAAAATGAGTGGATCATCCTAACGATGATGTTACACACCATTAAGATGATGTGTGTAATGTGATTTTTAGATGTTAAGTGCAATTTTGAAGTTTTGATTTTGCTTACAATGAATTTTTTTGATAGATTACAGTTATTTTTCAGTACAGATTTTAAATAATAATTATTTTTTCATTATTGCATTAGTTAATTTTTTAATCTACTTTAATTAAATTATTGATGAGTTAAATATAATAAGTATTTATTGATTACTAGTGAATGGATTAAAATATTCTTAATTAATTTATAATAATGAAAAATAAAAATAAATTTTCACCCAAATATGAATCCTAGGTACGGTAAGTTTCTCGATCGATTGTTAAGTTTTCGTGTCACGTCATATTCGGCAGCGCCGTGTTGCCTATCTGATTACAGTATATAGATGCAGGTTGGAACTGGTGGTACAACATGCTTGATTATTTTGGGATAAGATAAAATTTTACCTGGTATTATAGTAAATGAATTATTGCAAAATTTTCTTCCTGGTTTTCGGGAGATGTTCAATAAGTTATGGTTTTGCTTATTACTTCAATTTCTCCGGCCAAAAAAAAAAGTTGTATTTTTTGACCCATGTATAAGTTGATCCCCACTTCAGAAATTTTTTTTGAGAAAAAACCTTGGCTTATATATGAGTATATACAGTATATTATATATAAATATAGTATAATACTTACGTATAATAAATATAATATAGTACTAAATTTCCATCTCATTTTTTTCTAGTATAGAGGGAAATATAAGAAAACAAAGTTGTGTTTCATTTTGTTGTTTTAAACTCTGATTTTTTAGTTAATTACTGTAATTTGGTTTTTGCTGGTGACATAATACTGAAATGATTTTAAGTGAAGCAATGTTAAATGATATCCACTTTATATGCCATGTTGGCCTGCATTTGTGATCTTGCTCTAGGTCCCACAAATGTTAGGAGTAAGCCTGCTAGTAACAATATGACTAAAGAATCATTCTATGATCATCCCTATAAATAAAATTTATATAATTGAATAACTCTATAAATATTCTTTTTCTTTTGCTTTTTAAAATTTGTATGATGATATATTATTATTCAGCATAAAGTTTTAATTTAAAATTTATAATTTTCAGGATTTTGAAAAATTAGTGTTTAGTTTATGCTTTTTCCATGCAATTGTTCAAGAAAGAAGAAAATTTGGTCCAATTGGATGGAATATTCCATATGATTTTGATGAATCTGATTTAAGAATCTCATTGTTACAGTTAAAAATGTTCATGAAAGAATATAATGAAGTACCATTTAAAGCTTTACTTTATGTGACTGGTGAATGTAATTATGGTGGTAAAGTAACAGATGAATGGGATCGACGTTGTCTTCTAACTATTCTAGAAGATTTCTATAATAAAGATATAATAACAAATCCAAAACACAAGTAATATTTTTTATATTTAAAATATATATTGTTTATAAGTTCTATATCTAAAATAAAAATTTGAAAAAATTTAATCAAGTTAGAAATCAATTAGAAATTTTTTTTATAATTTTTTAAAGCTAGCTTTATATTCAATTCTATTTTGAAATTTCTTTAATAATTGTATATATAAAAAACTAATATAATGATATTCTAAATATGGATAAATATAAAATTAACCTTTTAAGAATATTTTAATTTATTCTTTAATTTTATAAATGGAAATAAAATATGAATGTTAAAACATTAATCCATAAGCACATCTTCAAATATTTTATAAGATATATTTATGGATGAATACTATAATTTTTGAAGGAAAGTTTCAGTATTTTTATTCTGATCTTTACTAGAACTTTTTCTCCTAATTTATACAAAATATAGCATAGTCAGAACAAATTTCGTGCTCCAGAGAACATAAACCGAATCTATGGCCATAAGATATAAAACCAAAATTCGGTTGATTTTAGAAGGGATAAAGAAGGGTATAAACAGAAAGGAGATATCCCTTCTCTTTAGAGTTGTTTTTAGCTCTAAATCCATTCTATCCACGTTTGAAATAACCGGGCTGAGTCACTTTTGACGATCTTGCTTCAGTTATCGGAAATATAGGATACGAGTTCAACTGTAAATGCCACTTTTATTCTGTTTAACTATAAAAAAAGGCGAGTAAAGTTAGAAAAGTAAAAGCAATGGAGCAGTTACAGAAATTTTTATATTTTTCAACTGTAATAAATTATGATCCTAATTTATTTTCTTTACATTTCAGTATATGTTTTCAGTAATATTAAATTTACAACTATCTTCAGAATTTATTGCCAAAATCTCCTGAAATTTCAATTTTAATCATGAGAAAATTCTCATAAAGAATTAATTTAGTGAGACTGCCATAAGAACGCGGTTGGTTTAATTAATTTAGATTCGATATAAAACAAGATTGTGAAATTAAAGATCCTGCATTATTTGGCATATCTTTAATGAAAATATTACTGAAACAAGATATTCAATATTGAGGCATAATCTCCGTTTTATAAAATTTGTACAAAATTTTATAAGAAGGGCAAAATCTTCAGACCGTGAGGAAAATTGTCTTATAAATTTATTTCAATTATAATATAGTTAAGGATATGATTATGATGCTATGCGATAGACATTAGATGGAAATTGGAAACAACATTTGAAGCATATGATTCAATTCCACGGCTTCCATGGTTTTATAGTTTGTTATTGACTACCTAATAAGATGGATTAACTGAAAAATTTATATAAAAAATTCTAGAATAAGATTGGAAACAACATTTGAAGCATATGATTCAATTCCACGGCTTCCATGATTTTATAGTTTTTTATTGACTACCTAATAAGATGGATTAACTGAAAAATTTATATAAAAAATTCTAGAATAGTTCAATAATGATTCAGAACAAGATTATTATATAAACCTCAATGGCATCTCTGCGTATGTGGATTCAATTCAGTTCTTATGAATGAATCTTTTATGAATCTATCATATCACGCTTTTGAATATTTCTGAAATATCTTAACAAACTACATCGCAACTATTGAAAATCATTAAACAATTCTATTAGAATAATATTTAATTTATAACATATCCTAATAGGTCAGTGCTTGCTATTATCGTATGATGGATATATTTGTTGTATTCAATAAAGTCATAACAATTTAGCAATGAATTTTAAAATATCCTTTACAAAATCTTAAGATCTTACTATCGTATGATGAATATATTTGTTGTATACAGTAAAGTCATAACAATTTAGCAATGAATTTTAAAATATCCTTTACAAAATCTTAAGATCTTATAACATAAAATAACTATATTAATTGATTAAAAGTTTCTTAAAAAATAATTATTTGAAAATTAGTTTATTGCTAGAAGAATAGTTAGAAAGTTTTAATTATATTCGAGAATGTTTTCTGTTTATGTATGATGGATACCAATATTCTTAACATTAAAAATAAAAATAATAGATTGACTTTGAAAATTTTTTCTTTTCGTGTTCCAAACTAATCCTCGAATTTTATTAAACGCAAAACTTATGTACAATATATACATATATATAGTTGTAGAAAGAAACATTAATTTTATTTTGATATCTCTTAATTTTTATAATCTGTATATTATTAATTAAAGTAGTTCAATAGTAATATATCACTTTAATCTCTTAGATTAATCTCCATATGTCAAGCACACATCAGAATTAAACAAAAGATTAAATTTATTTAAAATATATCCAGATTTTAAAAAAAATAATAATAAATATTAATTAGAAATTTGGAAATTATAAAAATATAAAAAAAATGAATGCTTACTGAAGTAATGCAAATGAAAAAAAAATTAAATCTTAACTCCACATAATACTGAATTTTAATCACGAACGTAAAAATTGGATAATTGAAATTTATATTAAAATTCAAAAATATTTTTAATTTCTCGCGATGCGATAATCTGCGACGCGTTAAAAATATAGTAGCGTTTATCGCGATTATCGCTACATTTTTTTTTATTTCTCTATTAGAATTTAATCAAAGTTGTTGAATCGAAAGAATAAAAGATCATAGTTTTATGCATTTACTATACTGTACATAAATTCTGACCATGAAACTATGATATATATATTTATTAAAATTCTACAAAAGCTTTCCTAAGGATGGATAAGTTAGGAAATATTAAAAAAAAAACTTATGGAATTTAGCTTATTAATTTTTCTGAAAACTGAAGTAATGCAAATGAAAAAAAAAAATTAAATCTTAACTCCACATAATACTGAATTTTAATCACGAACGTAAAAATTGGATAATTGAAATTTATATTAAAATTCAAAAATATTTTTAATTTCTCGCGATGCGATAATCTGCGACGCGTTAAAAATATAGTAGCGTTTATCGCGATTATCGCTACATTTTTTTTTATTTCTCTATTAGAATTTAATCTTTCATTTTTAAATTGGTTATTTTATAAATCGTGCTAAATTCTTGATGTCGAGAAAAGCATCAATAATAAGATATTTGAAACTTTTGATTTACTTCAATAATAGAAGCCATATATATTTTATTTAATAAAAGTATCCAATTTTTTCAAATTGAAAAAAAAAATATGAAAATCATAATAAAAATCGTACAGAATTAAAAACTTTTTTTATAGTTACGTCTATAAAAAAAGTTGATGATGTCCAAATAACTTTATAAATTTAATCGCTTACAGAGACGACAGTCTGTCACCTTCCACATAAAAAATATTTTAAAGAAAAAAGAAAAAGTTGTCTACTTCAGACTGTGTTACACAAACTTAGTACGAAATTCGATCTTTCGATATTCTATTGTCGTCAAATAAAAGCCAGAGGCTGTAGAAAATGATAGATTGATCAGTTTTATTGCAGTTTACTACAAAAAGGAATCTTTGTGGAGCCGCAATGACAGTATATAATATTTGTTCTCTTTTTAGAGTAAAATAGTATCGTAAAGTAATAAGCAAAAATAAATGGGCATTTAAGATTTTTATATTGTTTTTTCCTCCTGGAGATCCACAAGTTCAAATTGTAAGAGGAAACATAGATTGAATTTTTATGAGGGGAAAAGCAATTTTCGAAGAAAATAAATTTAAGAAATTCATGTATCATTAACTTTAAAAAATACTTTCTAAAGCACATTATACAGAAATCTTAATTTTTTTTTTTTTAATCGAAGTAGTTTTCCAAAATTATATCGGTATCTATAATAAGATGCTATTTTAGGAATAAAGTCATAAAAAGTTTTGCTACCACTACAGAATCTTTTGGTACTTTACGGATTTACACTTAACTCATAAATATATACGCTGCAATAACTGTAATAAGATTTTCACGCTTGACATAAAATTTACTTTAACAGTCAAGACCATTGCACAGCACACTAGTTATTTCCGACGTATTTGATACATCTGTACTTTTATTGCTTTTAAAACAACGTGATTTCAAAATCCGTTCTCTTGGATATTTCAAGCATTTACTATTGTCTAAAATAGCAGAACAAATTACTATTTTCCCTTCGGATAAAATTGTTGAATCGAATGAATAAAAGATCATAGTTTTATGCATTTACTATACTGTACATAAATTCTGACCATGAAACTATGATATATATATATTTTATTAAAATTCTACAAAAGCTTTCCTAAGGATAGATAAGTTAGGAAATATTAAAAAAAAAACTTATGGAATTTAGCTTATTAATTTATCTGAATTTATTTTGCTTGATTATTTAAAAGAATTTAAGAATTTATCCTCTACATTTTTAGGTTATCTTCAGATAACCTAAAAATGTAGAGGATAAATTCTTAAATTCTTTTTAAGATTTTGAGGTTCAGAAATGTTTAGGTTATCTGAAAACCTAAAAATGTAGAGGATAAATTCTTAAATTCTTTTTAAGATTTTGAGGTTCAGAAACCATTGTTAAGTATTGATTTACGACAATTCTAAACTTGAAAATTCCTACTTTCGTAAATAAAACATTTAATAATTTAGCATAATTGTACAACAGAATTCTTTTTTTTTTGCATACTTTACAAGAAATATTTCCAAAATTAGAAATTACCTTTACGTTATTTAATTTTTAAAAAATGCGTTTTTAATTTTCCCAATTTTTATGGCTTACACTACCTTGTTTTTAATTTTAAATTAAATAATTTAAATATTTAAAATAGTATTATACTCTTTAAAAATTAATTTAGAAAGAATTTCGCTATTGAAATTAAGGAAATTTCGGAAAAATTTGAAGAACGTAAAATCGAAATAAAACACTGCAATATAATTAAACGGGACTGTAAGAACATAAAAATTTTTAAACGCTTAAATTACAACACTCAACCGCAAGAAAGAGAGAATATTTGAAATTTCTCATATATGAAGCCGCAAAAATCAATTTTACAAGACAGGTTGATAAGGCATTGAGATTTTTTTTTTTTTTAATTTTACATTAAAATTAAAGATTTACGCGAAAGCATTTAAAATTATAGCAATTGGTCAACTACTGTTACGATTAATATGATTAGACTTAGCAGAGATATAATTGTTAGAATGTTAAGAGAAAAAAAAATAATAAAGTTATTTGTAAAGCGAAAGTAGAGCCATAATCTAAAGTGCAAACCATAAAAAAATCTAAAAATATCGCGTTCGCTAAACGTATTGACATCTGCAGCTTAGTGGAAATGATGTAAATATGATTTTATCCTACATGGATTTTCCATTTTCTCGCCCTATGGCTTCTATTTGTAATCACTTGCCCAAAGTCAAAAGAGGAGAAACTCAACTATTACATGAATGTTCTTTCATCTTTCAAGGATATCTATTGGAAGGATTCTTATTTGTAATCTTTGGCAAGTTAAGCTAACAGTATTCGCAACTTTAGCCGAAAAACAAAAAAAAATTTGATTAAAAATATAAATTTTTAAAATGCAAACTTCAATTTTGAAAATAAATTTGGCAAGTTAAGCTAACAGTATTCGCAACTTTAGATGAAAAACAAAAAAAAAATTTGATTAAAAATATAAATTTTTAAAATGCAAACTTCAATTTTGAAAATAACAAGTGATGACAGTTTAAATTGAGTAAACAGTAAACATACAAACTATTGAATCATATTTATGCTATACCTGTACTAAATTGAATTGAATTGAATTATATAAAAAATTTTTAAATTTCATTTATAAAATAATAATTTTCGTTCAGAATCTTTCAAAAATAAATAAATAAATAAAATAAAGTCGCATCTGTTGCGTCTCTTATCGCGCGACAGATGCGACGCGACGATCGATGAGCTGTATTATTATTACGTTTAAACTAGTTAAATCAGAACTACATTAAACTTGCATTAAATCTTTTAATAAATAAAAAATCCAGCTTATGAAAAAAATGCAAAATTACAGAAATAAATTTTATTATTAATTAATAAAATGTTTTCTATTCAATAGGTTAATCAATTAAGATCAGCGTTTCTCAAACTTTTTTCATTCACGACCCCATTTTTCATTACAAGATTTTTCGCGACGCTATTTTTAATTACGAGATTTATCGCGACCCCAGATATTAAATATGAAATAGTATTAAATATGAAATAAAACATACTAGTACATAAATCATTTACACACTTATTAAAATGTACGACCCCATTTTTCATTACGAGATTTTTCGCGACCCCATTTTTAATTACAAAACATACAAGTACATAAATGCGATCCCAGGTATTAAATATGAAATAAAACATACAAGTATATAAATCATTTCCCAGATATTAAATATGAAATAAAACATACAAGTACATAAATCATTTACATACTATTAAAATGAACACAATCAACCAACTACACTGAAAATTCATACGTTAAATATTGGGCGTTTGTGAAATAAATCATACACTGAAAATTCATATGTTGTCATACCTTAAATATTTGGCGTTTGTGAAATTACATATAAACTGAAATTCGTGTTTGAATTTAATTTTTGCGACCCCAGCATTTCTCTTCGCGACCCCTTTTGGGGTCGCGACCCACAGTTTAAGAAACGCTGATTAAGATCATATCATAAATAAAACTCCAAAAATATTTTTTTTTTATGATTACAAAAAGAAAAGACCCTGAAAAATATTTTTATTTAAACAATATGTAAGTCCATTCTTAGCATAAAATTTTAAATATTAAATTTTACAAAAAAAAAAGAAAGTTTTCCTTAATTTAAAATGAAAGATCATCTTAAATATTTTCGAGAAGCAAAAGTAATTTAAATTCTAAATTTAATTTTATCTCGACGTAAACAATTTTAATATGACATCGTTTCAAGTTTTTATTTAATTTGAATACACAGTATATCATTTCAAACTTGAAAAATATATTTTTCAATTTTCGATACTATACTTAATTTTATTTGATATATAAAATTGCTAAAACAATTATTTGATGTAAACATAACATTTTAATTTAATAATGTAGAAAGTACTTATATATCCAATTTTTTTAATAAATATAAAATATTTTTATCAATATTATTTAAGTATACAAATTATGAATGGAGTGTATTGTTTAAAATTTGCTGTTTCATCCAATATAGTAAACGATTCTCAATAAATAATATGATAATCTGAGAATCGTTAGCGGAGAAATGATGCTAAAAGATTGATAATTGTGATAATTAAAAAATTTATTCGCAAAACTACAGTTTTGTCGCTCGTATTTCTGCGATTTTTGCAATTTACAGCGAGAAAAAATCGCTTATTCGCGAGCGACAAAAATTGTTTATTCTTTACATATTTCTCTACGAATTCAAAAATTGTTTATTATATATATATCTCCTCTGTCCCCATATATATAGAGATAGCGTAGAGGGTAAGCAGTCTAACAGTGAATAAAGCAGAAAAGTAAGGGGGACAATAATTGGTTATGAGGCTACAAAAACTTGAAGAACTGCAATTAGATTAATAATAAATAATAGGTATAGTTAAAAATTAATAATATAGAATAGAGAATATAAAATTAATAATAATAAGTAGTAGGAATAAATTAAATTCAGTCTAGTGTGTAAAAAACTATTTGCTCTCCCTCTCCAGTTTTCATTAGACCAGTGTGGGGTAGTAATAGTCTATATCTATAACCTTCCAGATTGTTTCCATGATGTACGATATAGTAAACAATGTTTTCATTTACCAATGAATTCTATTCTGGATGAATGAAAAGATTCGTTTCATGAAAGGTTTAATTATATTCGTTAAAACTTGTATATTCCTGAATCAGAAGAGTGATATTTTAAGATATATCTTTGTTATTGAAATTCTATTGTTCGCTATTGAATTTTATAATAATGACGTTTGATTATCATACGTTATTCTCTTACTGCATAAACATTGAAAGAAATTGAGTGAGATGTAGAATAATGAATGGTTCACGGCTTGAATGAACGCATTCTATGCTGCAATGACAATGTATCACAGAGAAATTTCCTTACGATATGCAGCATGCGTCTGTACGTTATTTCAGCATCTTCGTCTTCAATAATCTATACATTTTCTTTGCAGCAGCTGAAATTTATGTATTGCTAACAGCGAATAAAATTTCTCAAATTTATTTGATATGCTTGGACTATAAATTCAAAATGTATTTTCTGAAACCCTTTTGTATAGCTTTCCAAGATATGGCATTTAAGTGATAGCCTGCAATATGGAAAAAACGTTGCACTTTAAGGAAAAACTGTTATTAAATAATCTAGGTTTAGTAGTGCCAATCGAGAGCACGCACTGCTATTAAACTCCTCTAAATTTTAGTTTTTAAACTTTAACCAGTTAAAAAAAACTCATTTAAAAGTTTAAATGTAAAAATTCTTTACAGTTTTAAGAAAATAGAAAGTTCTTTAAAAAGCCATTACTATTCATTACTTACTTTAGCAATAAAAGAGGATGCAAATAAATAAATTTTGAACTAAATGGAGAAACAACGCTTCTTATAAATAGCTAATTTTAAGTTTTGTGTTTGAAAATAAGGAAAATAAAATCAAAAACAGGAGTCAAAATAATGTGTACTTCTTCGGACAAGATGGCGGAAAAATAGGAACCATTATGCAAAATAGCACAGCGGTGGATATATACGAAACATTCTTCTAAAAATCATTTTATTAGAATGACATTTTATTCACGTTACAACTAGAAGGTGGATTTATCTTTGGGATAATGATGTTTTCTTCTTGCTAACGATCTTTGGTATAAAGAAACAAGTGCACCCTAGAGAGACATGGTGTTATCCCTGGAGTAAATTATAGAAGTACTGATAAGGTAGCATAAGTTTCCTTTTTTCGTTCTTTAGTACATGTTATAATTGTTGTCTTGTGTTCCTTCACAACCATTTTAATCCTTAATTATTTCACGTTATATATATTTTTCCTAAATGATCAACTGAACCACCTAATTAAATTAATTCAGACAAAGTTTGATTGTTGTTGCTATTTGAATGACCAGATTGTTCGTATTTTGAAAGAATGTAGTTAATGCACAATTAAAATAAAAAAAATCAAAGATTTTTGTAATTAAATCGTTTAAATAGATTAATTAATCAATTCGAAGTAGAATGAAGCGTTGTGCTAATAGATTTAAATTTGAATTGACCAATAAAATCAAAGTATATTCTGGAATAAATTTCTAGAAAAATTACATTTAAGTTTCTTCTAGAATTTCGCTAAAAATTCACTGAATAATTAAGAAAAAAAAATATTATTTAATGAGTATATTTGCTGATGAATTTGCAACATGAAGAATTTTTTGGAATCTCCATTTTTTGCAAATTTTAAGATTTAAAGATACTTTTTTTTTAAATTTATTGGATTTTCTGTACATTTTAAGTAACAGTTTTTCTGATTTATTCTTACATATTATTGTATCTAATCTAAATATATCTTTCAAAAGTGTGGAGATCTAAACAATTTTATAAAAATTCTTTACATATTCTATCCTTATTGTCGATGTAAATGGCTAGATAAAGGCATATTTATTTCGATATATTTATATAAAAAAATTCGGTAATATACCTGCACTTAAGGGATTTCTCTAGGTTGAAACTATTTTTTTATACGCACATAAAACGTAAGTTGCTCTTATCTTTGATACATACCGAAGAAAAATTTTCTGTTTAAACATTTGAATCGACAATTCTATTTTAGCATTCTATATTTTATGACTCTTTCAGTCAAATTTTATAGACAAAAAGAGGGGAAAGATGTAAAAATTGCTACACTTTCAGTTAATAGCATTGATTTTTCAGAGCCGTTTCTTATTATTTTTTTTCCCCGATATTTATTTATACTTTATAACGGCCTTTCATACTCTCTTATGATAAATCTGTTTTTTTTTTCTTCCCGAGCTAAAAATGGAAAAACAAATTTGGAAGTTACGATAAAATCACTTTTAAAGAACTAGCCGTTTTATTCATGAATCAGCAAGAAGGATGACGTGTAAATGGCTAAAAAATCGATATAGGTGGTTAAATTGTTTCTATGCATTTTTAAATTTTCTCAAATAATTTTTTAACAGAAATTCTTTAAAATTAATTAAGTAAATGTTTAGCAACATGTTAGAGCATCACAGTTGCTAGGAGATGTTAAAAATCGGTACTATCAAATTATAAGGATGCTGTAAAATGAAACTGTTGTCTAGTAAACTGATTTACGTTTCCTAGGTTAAGAATTTTCTTGTTTTATCTTCTGTAACAACAGTTATTGCGTTTTAAAAATTTATGAAACGAGTTTAATGACTGGTTTTATGATTATGAGGATCTAAAAATCTTCACACAATTTCTTGTTCTCCTTTCGACTGAATATTTCCTTTTGATGTTTGGATTTATTTACATATTCTTTGTGTTCCAAACGATCAAATTTTCTTACTATTCAGAGGAATTCAAAGAGAGACAGATGTTCAAAATGATAGGAGAGTTAATATTTTAGTTTAAAATGGAAATTACTCTTTGATGTAATGTGTTATTCATGAATTATGTACAGGAGATCGTCAATACATAAATTCATGGCATCACGCTATTCCCTTATGAGTTTACTATGCTATCAAAGAGAATGCATCAACTACATTCTCATATATAGATGTATCCATGTAGAATCCTTTTTTACATTAGATACATCCACGTTTCTGTTTATTAACATTTTTTCATTTCTCTCTCTCTCTCTCACTTTTTCTCTTAGGCTGAACTCTGTATTATATGCCATAAACTCGAGATATCCTATAAATCTATTTTTCTTAATTATGCCTTCATTTTTCTTGCTTTCCATGCAATCAACCGCACTTGTAAATTCCATATAATTATTTGTGAAAAATTCCCATGAGTAGCAGATTTCTTCTTGTTAAATTATTCAGTTTTTAATTTAAAAATTTACGTTTTTTATGCTGTTTTATCTGATTATTTTGTGTTTAGCTTGCTCTAGGAAATTCCAGAAAATAATTGAAAATTTTATATATTTCTGGAAGTTGTAGCAATGCTGAATATACAAAAGAAGTTAGAAATGTTTCTAAACATTAATGCAATGTGATTAAACTCTGCATTAAGACTTTATTTTCATCATGTTAATGAACAGTTGTAGAAGCAGTTGTGATTTAATAAAAAATCTCAAAACAAAGTAATAATTCTTCTTCTCGACAAAACAACAGGAGGATATTTTTTTTCCATTGCTAATTATTCGTATTTTAATTGCAAAATAATAATTTGTGCTTCTTTATCTTCGGGAAACAATCCTCTATTTTTAGCAAACTAATAACTATTCTGAAACCGGATTTTTCCTTCGATGATTTCTAATACGAAATAAAAGTACAAGAAAGAACTTTTCTTCTTCCTTTCACGTTTATGGATGAAAAAGCGTATTCCCTTTCGTTTTTCCGGCTTATTTGTTGTTCAAATTTAAAACTCAAAATTGCTTTCCTTTCCATAAAATAAGATGTGATCAAATTAAATTCGTGAGAAAACTTCACACTATTACTACTTTTACTATCAAAGACACTACAGACAAATGCATTATAATAAATTCATAAAGTGCTTTCTAAAACTATAAAGAAAGTTTAATAAAACAATGCTATTATTTTTCACAAATTTATTTATTTATTTATTTTGTTGTTTTCTTATTTTTACCCTTTATTCAATGTTTATACCGTATATTTAGAATAAATATCTTTATGAATTTTTAATATATTAGGAACTGATTGACTATTGTTCAGATTTTGAAATATGTAAAAGGTGTATAAATATTTAAACTGCTCGTAATGAATATTCAATATGATAAGTTTATTTATCTGCAATTTTCTACAATAAAGTTTGAAGGACTGTTAGGAAACACTTGAAAAATATCGTTCCAGAGAAAAATTAAGAACATTTCCTTACAATCATCAACTCTTTTCAATATGTTCGTGCTTTAACTTGTTCATAATTAATTTACTGTTTTAATATATACATATTCTTTCCAAGTTATTTAATATCATTCTTATAGCACAAATATTTACAGAGATATCAGTACTGTGTTTTAATATTTAGAATGGCCATCATCTTTGCTTTGAACGATCGCCCTCTTGTAGCAAGATGACCTAGTAATCTCTGAACTAGTGGACATTTATCATGGATAATATAAAATTTAAACAATTATAATAAATGGTTTTTATGATATCCTGATGGACAGATGCATGGAAAAAATGAAAACAGAGGCATTTTTTTGTGAAAAACATCTTAAAATATAATTTTTTTTCTTCAACTCTCAGAAAACATTTTTCCTAGTTAAAATTAATAAAAGACAGTAGCAAAAATTTTATTTTCATGTTTTCATTACTTATTAAAATGCTCATATTGCTACTGTAGAAGTAATTAATTAATTTATCAGAAAGATTTATAGTAAATTATAAAAAACAATATATTAACTGGATATCACTGTTCTGTTTATCTGTAATCATCTGATGGAATTTTTATTATCGTTTTTGTTATAAATTTCAACTATACTTACTCTTTTTATCTCCTACTAAAACAAGCTTATATTTTATTTTTATTATTTCGTTTATTATTATTTCTAGAAAGGAAAGCTTTCAAAAGTATATTTTTCACTGATAATAAAATTTAATTTTACAACACTATATTTTTGAAAATAATTTATTGTTAAGTTGCACATAAAATACATTTCTTAAGAGTTAGTTAACTGTATTTTTACGTACTAGTAACCTTCATTTTATCACAGTTAACAAAGGTTTAACTATTAAAGAAACCGTTTCGTGAATTTTTTTTATTATCTGTTTGATGGTTTCTGAAGAAGGCTCATTAAATATTTTTTCTACAACCACTCCAGTTTTTATCAAAAGGCTCTGGATAAGCCAGGATTCTGTTTCACCTGATAACAGTTTAACCTAACCTATTTGAGCTCTTTTGAACACTATCAGTAAAAACAGTTCCTGCATACAACAAGCAGCAACATCAGCTGATGTCGAAATAAACCCAGAAAGAATTTTTCGAATTTTGCAGCATGAAGTTTAATATATCTGAATGTTTTCTCGTTCACGATTCTTGTAGCAAAATATGAAGAAGTTTAGTAGCAAAACTATATTAAATATAACAAAGTTATAATGATTGCAAGAAGAAAGAGAAACTTTGGCCTGTCGAATACCCAAAGGAAGTTGAAAATCAATAATTGATGCTGCAATTACTCAGCAAGAAGAGAGGGGGGAAAAGGTTTACTTTCTTTTTAATCCAGAAACAAGTAGTTTGGTGATTATCTTTAGTTAGTGAAGTACATTTGTTTTGGAATCTTGTCATGTGGATAAGACAGATGGAAGATTTGTTTACTTAAATGGCATTTCTTCAGATGAGAGACTTTTTTTTATGCCATAATACTTCTCCCTTTACTGATTAGAAGTTGATATACTAGTTTTGATCAATAACTATGTTAGTATAGTAAGATAATGCAGTAAGAAAATTATCTAACATCAATATTCGATATTAAATAAGGAAAAGATGAGTCAAAAAGTAAGAGAAGCGAATCGCATCGCTCTAATCGCACGCGTCGCATTTGATGCTTCGCGTTTATATGATTTTTTTATGCTATAAACTGAAAATTTTGGTATTTAGTCCGTTTTATTGGAAAATTTTAAATAAATTATAATATTAAAAAAGTGAAAAATGTTCCATTGGTAATTAAACTATTAAAATAATTAAACTTGTTTAATGTTCCTAGGAAAGTATTGGTAATTTATTTAGAGGTCAAAATACGACAGCTTTCTTCAGAAATTGTGGGATGTGAGTTGCTATCCATTAAGAGTTATCAAGACAAAATGCGTTTAGGAACATATGACCCTCTTAGTGTTTAACACAGGTGAGTGCTCATTACTAAGGAACAATTCTACCAGATGATAGTACTGATGCAATCTGTTGGAGTCATGTCATTTATCTTCACACTAGACTTGGCTCAATTAATGAGGTTATCAGTTGACATAAGAATATCATTCATAAAATGACTAGAAATCGAAAGAATTGTCTTGTGCATTGCGACGGTGATGAAATTCTTGCAATTAAACTGCATTTAAATACCAGAAATCGCGATTGATAAACGCAGCGATAATTTTTAGCGAGTTTTTTTTTCTGTTAATCAATTTATTTCTCTTTTTTATGTTGCAATAGATGTAAAGATAAAAATGTAAGTTTATTATAAAATTTTCTAATCGAAAGCTTTACGAGTCGACAAATTTAAATTATGAAAATTTCTCTGTGCGTTTATCGCGACACGAATGCGATATTTCTCTTATCACTTTAGTATAGCGATAAAAATGCAAAATAATATTTTCAAATAAAATAAAAATGATTATAAATTATTCATTTAGATTTAGTTAATTAAAATTTATCATATTTTAAATTAAATATTAATTCGTACTCGGGCGAGGTATAATAAATAAGTCGTGTCGCTTTTCATGTTAGCGATAGAGTGTGACGACTTTGTAAATGAGCGAGTCGTGTAGAAACTTTGTAAATGACCGAGTTAAATACTAGTTACTCATTTTACAAAATTTACGAACAATCCAGCACTTTAATGCCTTAATTTTGTAGCAATAACACAAATTGTGTGATTTAAACGATGTCACAAGTTGCGCTTAATGATCGCATAGCGACTTGTCTGGCGAGAAGTAACAGTTCGAATTCCATCTTGTTTTTTTTTCCAGAACCAGCACTAGAATTCGATTAAAATGTTTAAAAGTACGTTTAAATCTTGTCCATTAACAATTTATTATATTAATTGAAGTAGTTAACTTTTTAAATGACTTTTTAAGCGAGTTTAAGCGAAGTGCGACGCGAGGCGTGACACTAAAACAAAGAGGCGAAAACAGCTCTCTTTTTTTTTCCCTAACGACAGGAAAATGTCAAATGTCACGCACGACATCTGACATTTTCCTGTTTCATTTAACATGTCACGATACTTATCAGATGACTTTTTTTCTCTTTTACAAAGTGTCAACGATCTTCACGGGTGAATGAATATCTTAATGATCTGACATCGTTATTGATGTCTACAACTTCGAATAAAAAAAGAAGCAAAAAACAAAAAATAATTTTTATAAACAGGAAACAAAATATTTGAATAGAATATTATTCAAATAATTGCATTTTAAAATTAATTAAGTTTTTTTTTCCCCCTTTATTTACAATATCTTAATTCCTAGTTATCGCTCTGTCACGTTTGGTATTTTAATCCTTGAACTTTGCATTTTTTTTCGCTAAAATTAAAGCGATGAAAGCGACTTAAATAACTACATTATTAGTTCTTTTTCTCGCATAATTAATGGTAAATGGCCATTTTCGTCCATCTTATAGACGTCCCAGAACTTTATGAACTTTATCACAACGTGTGAGAGGCATTCTTGCGTAAAAATTGCCTCTCTGGCTCGTTATGGGTCAAGCTACTGTAGTTATAAATAATGGAAGAAGAACCTGTAGCGCTGTAACTACTTTTTTAGACTTGCAATAGGAAGAATACCCATTTAAGCAATCATAAACATGCATGGTGAACTAGCAAAAAAGAATTTTTGCTAATTATCATACAGATCTTAGGTACATCGAGAAGTTCATTAAAGAAAATCGAGAATTAGTTATGATAAACTGATAAAGATCAATCGAAACTAATCTAATTTATCATTTTAATGCAACTACCATCTTAAAGATGATTACTAATGATAATTATTTAATTTAAATATTATTTAATTATAATAACGCGCAGTTAATGATTTATTTATGATTTATTAATCTCTTCAGAAGATGAAATAACTTAATTAAACCTGTTTAAAACTATAATTAATTAAAATTAGTAAATAAGAGAGAGAAAAATTATCAATTCTCTTCACAATTTTTACTTTTTTTCTCTGTTTTATCTGCTCTTTCATAAAAGAAAGAGCAGATAAAATTACGTTAGTAGTTTTTTTTTCAAGAAGTAAATTAGGAAATATTAATAAAGAAATTATTAACTATTAATGGCAAAAAATGAATTAAATTTCGTCAGAAATGTTTACAAATGCTAAGAATTTTTACTCGAGCATCCAGTTAGCAGGGAAAAAGAAAAATATCATTAAAAAAAGAAAATTTTCTTGGAGAAAATATAAACGTAACGAGCAAGGAAAATTAATATAAAAAATAATATTTGCACTTGTTTGTCATTAATTATATTTTTATTATGTTTAAATTTGCATTTAAATGGTATTTTTGGTTCTTTTTGCTGGTTTATAACGTAAATTAGTTTTATATTGCTTCTAAATAACCCGATTTTTTGGGAGTCGAAAAGAAATTATCGAATGATACTTCCTTTACTTTTCCAGGAAAAAATTTTCGTACAATCATCTCTACTCAAGTGAATTTTTTACTCCAAACTTTCTATTTTAAAAGCGCTCTAACCAAACTTTAACCGAAAAAAAAATGATTAAATAAGAATCTCCAAAATATGAAAAAGTTCTCACACCGAAATATTTTAAAATCTGTTGGTTCTTTTTCTTTATTTCCGGCTTTTTTTAAAGTGCTCCTTTCTATTCTCACATGTTGTAGCTTATCCCGAAACGAAGCTTCTGTATTCCAAACATGTTTGACAATTCACAATTCAATCACGAAGAACAACGTGAAGAGAAACTTTGTTCACTTAGAAGAACAAAAAATAAGTTACAAGAAACAAAGAAAACTACAGTTTGTAAGATCCCGTATAGCCTCTCTTTGCTACTGAGGTAACAACGGTCACGCATATCATGTGATAAAACTTTGCTTGCGTGACTATATCCTTAATAAATGCAGATGGATATTTTTCTATCGGCATTATTTCATAACGGCATATCAAAATGCTACTATCATAACAAAAAAGTATTGATTTTTTATCTCGAAATTGTTGCAGATCACGCTATAAAATATAGCAAAATTTTATTCCCAACACGAATAAAGTTGATAAATAATATTTCAGGAAACTATTAGAGTAAAATAAATTTTCACATTCTAGCCCTCTCTTTTCTCTCATAACGAGATCATTAAAACATATTTTTGTTATGGTAACAGTTTACAGAATACTGGGCACTGTTACCGTAGTAATAAAAGGCATTTCTACGACTCTGACCTTTAATTTCTGTTGATAATTATCGCATTATATTCAGAATCTTTAATTGTTAAATCTGAGAGATCAAACAAAGATAGTAATTAAAGTATGCTTTTGTAGCAATAATAACCATAAAGGAATAATTATGAATTGTTTGCCAGAGACAATGATGCAACTGCGATGCTTTAGAAATTTCTGAACTTTCAGAAAGCAGTAATAAAAATTTTAGAAAGCAGCAACACCGAAGTAGTTATGGCACAGGTCATTAACCTAAATTGAACTTTAGGATAAAAAATTGAAAGTTATCTTCATGGCTCTCTATGAACACCAAAAAAATCCATATTAATAAATTGGATACAATTAACTTCATTAAAACGTGTTAAGCACGTTTTAATAGAAGAAACAAACAAAAATTCAATTAAATAAATTTTCCGAAATTTTTTTTTTTATATTTCTGAATTTTCGAACAGAAGATTTACATTCAAAAACAATTTTTAACTCGGAGAAAAAACTTTATATATATATATAACTTATCATTCTGAACATTTTTACATATTCGAAATGATTAAAAATCGATAAGTACTTCAGTCGAACATTTTCTTTTGCACTTTTTCTTTCTTCTTCTGTCATTTCTACGTAAAGTAAAAAAATTTTCTTTAGAGAGAAAGTGAAAGAAAAATGTTCTTTAAAATGAAATCATCTCGCTAACAACTTACAGGAAATAAATAAAACTGTTTAAAACGATGTTAAAGCGAAATTTTTTTTTTTTCGTTTTATTTACTCACTCTAAAGCTCGTTCGAGACAATTTTTCTCGATACAATATTCACGGTTTTGTGCTCATATTAAAAATTAATTAATTAATGTTTTATGAGACTTTTATAAGTTGCTATAAAAATTAGGAGAAAACTGTAAAATATTCAAAACGCCTGTAAAGGGTGCTTCCCACCAAAAACTTATTTAAAAAATGAAAATAAATAATTAAAGACAGATCACTTTTTAATTTTTATTTCTTGATATAAATATAAATCTTTTTATATTTATCAAGATCACTTCATATATTTATATCTATCTTATAACATATCCAGACTGAATAATTTATACTCTGTCAACACCTACACTATTATAAACCTTTAATTTTAATTCTTGTTTTAATATAAAATTTACATTTCCCATAATTTCTAATTACGGAAATCAACGAGAAAGATAAATTTATACTTATTTTCCATATTTTTAATGAATAGTTTTATATTATATGCATTTAATTCATTTTCATGGCATCTTCCACATACGTAAGTAGGCAGAGAATGTATATATTTCTTGATATCCTTCTTTATAATTAAAAAATTCCTTATTAAGTAAATATAATTATTAATAGCACTGTAAGTATATATAATATCAAAATGGCATTTTTAGTATATATAATATATAAAAAATAATATTTTATTGAAATTTTTCTTATATTTTTGAGGAAACTAACTGACACCATAAGTATATATAATATCAAAATGGCATTTTTAGTATACATAATATATAAAAAATAATATTTTATTGAAATTTTTCTTATATTTTTGAGGAAACTAACAGGAACTGTCGATAAGATCCTCCACACTTTTCCTTCTTATCAAAGTGAAGATATACTTGAAATTGTCAGATTTTTACTTCCTAAAAGAATACATTTCTTTGGTAAACACAGAATTTACCATAAATCCATCCTCTTTTATTTTCTAAATCGTGTTTGGTTGCAGTTCTTTTACATTTTTTTAGCTCCGTTTAGTTCTTTGGTGCTCTAAATCTGCTTTGAAAGTGAAAATTTATACAGATTATTTTGTTTATTTCTTACTACACGTTTTGTACTGGAAGATTTTTAGTACAGTTTCTGATCTTTGAGAATGTTTCTGTCATTTGTATTTTTAAAAATGTTTAACATTTAATATTGAAGTAATAAAAGTAAAAGTTTTCAGATTTTAATAAAAGTTTACTCGTTACGGATATAAAAAAAGAAACTGACGAGAATGGTTTCAGTATGACATGAATACAGTTTGAATGATGCTGAAATAACACAATGAAATGAAGAAAAATACAATACAGAAACTTAAAAAAACTGCTTTTACTGATACTTTTTACAAAAAACTTCCAATTACTGTAATTGCATCAGCTTCTCCAAGTTTACTCTGTGATTGACTTGGAAAAACTGATGCAAAGAATAGAAAAAAATGAAAAAATATTTCAATGAATAATATAATGTAAACTTTCGAGAGAATTTTAGATACAATAAACCAACAATATCATTAAACTAGGAATTTATATAAATATAAAAACTAATAAAATCTCTTGAAAATGTTGTAATATCTGTCATCATCATGAGAAAATCTTATATTCAGTATGTTTATCACCTTAATTGAAGATTAATGAATGAACATGATAAGATAATCAAAATTTTTAACTATGGTTCTACAAAGATCGACATTATATGTGATAAACTTTAAGATGGTTTGAGTGATGTTATGTTAGTTAGGATCATGATCGGATTTATTCGTATTTATGAGTCGTTTCATCCATCTGAACAACAGGTTTCATATATTTATAGAATTTTTCAAATGCTCCGACAACAACAACAACAACAACAACTAAAAGTGTTTAAAATTTATCGCAACACTCGCAAGAAATTCTCTGAAGATGTAGACACACGAGTTCGGAGAAATAATGTTGTTGCAATCGATATCCGCGATAAAACGTGAACAATTGTAGCAATTAGCAAAAAATTTCTGTTGCAACACTAAAAATTGTGGCAATTTCTGGTATTAAGTAATTTGTAGATTTAAAAAAAAAATCATTTCAGTATACAAAATTGATAAGTTTCAATTAAGGATTTGGAAGAAAAATGATGTTTTGCAACATTCAGATGCGGAGATCAGAAACGTGGCGAAAGCAAATGCAAATTTCGGTGATTTTCATAAATTTATACAGCTTAAAATATGGAATTTATGGCAAAGTACGATCAAATGATTTATAA
Source organism: Olivierus martensii (assembly GCA_000484575.1). Classification (NCBI taxonomy): domain Eukaryota; kingdom Metazoa; phylum Arthropoda; class Arachnida; order Scorpiones; family Buthidae; genus Olivierus; species Olivierus martensii. The sequence continues at coordinate 68,431 of AYEL01081063.1, forward strand.
AATTCACAAATGACGTTACGTCTATTCGGAATTAATTTTTCGCGAAGGATCAAAAGAAGACTTTTAAGTTTCGCATTAACAGCACAGAAAATGTAATAATAAAAATAAAAACTTTCGGGTTCACAATAGAAAATAAATGAAGCAGAAATGACAAATGAACTGTCATCTCGCTATTATCTACCACCCTCTTATCTTTTCTTTTACCTGGATATTTCTCAAGTGTGGACGACACATCCGGCACTTCTCATCTCTCATGACATTCGTTCCGCTTCTTTAGCTGTAAACGTTGGAGAAAATTCTTGTTTTCTGTAATTTTTCACGCATTTTTGCACCGAATTTTAGATTATGCATCTAGATCAAGCAAACGCATAGTTTATTGATACTTCACTAACGTCACCAAGGAAGAATAATGCAATATTATTAAATTTTTGCAACCTCTACACAGTGACCAATTTTCTAACGTTACAAAAAATGATATTTTAAAAATAATTTTTACACGTTTTAACATCTGTAAGTATTTTTTCTGTAAGAGAAATACCTTGGATGTTAAAAATCGCTAAAACGTTTGGAAAGTTTCCAAGATGAAAACATAAAATACAAAAAAAAGTCCAGAAATATCCAAAAATAATTTTTGTAATTTTTGAGATAAAATTATTTTCTTATGAAAAATAAAAACATTAATTATTATAAACCAATATTTCTCACTTATAAAGCGAATTTTTACATCAAGTACCTACTAAATCCAAAATATTTTAATTTTTTATACAGAAAAGTGTTGAATTTTTTATTATTATAAATTATTGAATAAGATATATTATTAAAAGAAATTATATTTTGTAGAAATTTTTATATATATA
>AYEL01081066.1:0-27991 GCA_000484575.1 Olivierus martensii
TTTATATATATATATATAAAGTTATATATATATTCTTTTTTATTTTTTCAAAAGTGAAGTGGTAAAATCAAATTTAAAAATGAATTTTTTAAGTAAAATTCACCGTTAATAATTTAATAACGAAGAAATAAAATTTTAAAACTTCAATTATAAAAATGTCCCCAAATTATAAAAATTTAATATCTTTTTTAATGTATTTTTTTTTTTCAAAAATTAAATTTTAATTTTTAATTTTTCTATCTTTCGATAAAAACATTTTATACAACAAATTAATTACAACATTAAGATCTAAAGATTGCTTTATTTTTTATTAAAAAAAAGTTTCGATGCTATCAATTTTTGCAATTAAAAATTTATACGATTTGGAAAATAAATAAAAAGATTTATTTCTACACAAATAATTATTTCTCTAGAATTCTTGAAAATAACACTTTAAGCTTTTTATTTTAAATAATTAAACAGATGTGTTTTAATCCAAATTTTATAACTAGTAAATATTTAATATATTGGATTAATTCTGAGTAAATTAAAAGTATTAAGAAAATATTTGTACTGTGCATATACTTTTATAAATTTTAAAATGTACATATTTGTTTAGTCATGGTTAAAACGTCTTTTGTACTTCCACTACTTTACTGTGCTCGCGGGACATCTCCTACTGTGTGAGATGTATATTTCCCACACTTGTAGTTAGTCTTGTAGACCATGTTATAGTTTTGTACTGTGTATATTAGTAAAATAAATATTTTAAATTTGTGTTTGTTACAAATTGGCGCAGTCGACAGGATTCTTTAATAATTAGATTTATTGAAGTGTGTGCTTAACCATAATCGTCAAATTTCTGATTCGCAAGTCTGCTGAAACTGGATCTTTCACCGTTAACCGTTATTTGTTAGATGGAGAAGACTCGTGGTGTGAAGTGGATGAAATATTTCAGGACATCGAAAACCATGAAGTACTATCAGAATCGAATTCCGTAATTAAGGCTATGGAAGTTATGAAACAATCCAGAACTGTTTCAGTGAACTTAACTGATGAAGAAGGTAAGCCTTACATAAATAAAATATTCACGCGAAACGGGACTCCAGTAAGATTTGAAACATCTTATAAAGACTCTGCAGATCAATTAATACAGCTACAATTAGCTCAAATAAAAAAGCAGAATGAAACTCTGAACACTGTCATCGAGACATTCCAACGCGTTCTAACACATGGCAATTTTGGTGATAAACGGACTCGTTTTGAATTACAAAAATTTGATGGAAAATCTGAGAATGCCAAATGCTGGATGTTGATTTTCGAACGTGCTTGTGATTACAATAACTGGAAAACGGATACTGATAAAATTTTAAATTTACGTACTTACCTCGAGGGAATTGCCCTTAAGTGGTACAATTCCCGAATCATGGACGGAGTGAACGAAATCTGGGAGGAATGGAAAACTTCATTCACTAATTCTTTCGGACAGAACCGTATTGAATTATCCATAGCTGCTGATACTTGGGAATATCGTGGAGGGCCCATACTAGAGTATTACTTTGAAAAACAAAGGCGTTTGTCTCTGGCCTACCCTGATATCGGGGATTATACCTTCATAACTATGGTTATGAGAGGGTTACCTCCCGATATGCAATGTATCTTGTTAAATCAAAATATTACAACTAAAGCACAACTACATCAAGCTTTAGAACGTCTTTTACCCAAGAAACAAGGAGAATGGAACAGGACTTCCCGTGATGAAACACGTGTTAACAAACGTACTACCGGGAAAATCAATGAAATCAAGGGGACTCTAGACAAAGAAATAGAGGGGAACCAGCACGAAAATATAATTGACTACACCTACTCAAAAAACTAGTAAACGAGGGTGTGCCGGGCCCGCTAATAAAACCGGAACTCTGCTCTCTCACTGCTATAGATGACCCCAGGATTTTCCCTATAGCAGTGAACGATATTGAATGCAATGCTTTTTTTGACCCTGGATCCACTGTCAACTTAATTCACCCGGATATGGTAAAGAAATGCAGAGCCAAGATTCATGAGGGACATACTATGCTCAAAGCATACAATGGGAAAACTACTGCTTATCATAACTACGTCAGGATACATATTAAAGTTGAGGGCAGAGAAGTTCTAGTTAACGCCATTCCGATTAAAGAACTGGAATACGATGTTCTTTTGGGAATTAAGGCCCTTGAACAACTGAATATAAAATGGAGTTTTGTTACACATGAAGTTTATGCGACTAACAACGATAAAATTGTACTTAATAATAAGGATGCGCTAAGTTCATTTCCCGGAATAGATAAGCCACAATACAATCGTGATCCCATATTAACTGTGGATTTCCATATTCGTCAAACCCATCCTATTAAACACAAACCTTATCGTCTCTCTTTCCACAAGAGAAAATGGTTACAAAGCAAAATAAGGGAAATGCTCCAGAATGGAATAATTGAAGAATCAACATCTCCTTATGCCTCACCATGTGTAGTGCTTCCAAAGAAAGACGGATCTTATCGTCTTGTTCACAATTACATCGACATAAATAAGGAAACGGATCCCGATCCTTTTCCTTTTCCTTTGGTGGATGATGTAATTAATCAATTTGGCGGCTGTAGTCATTTTAGCAAAATAGATCTCAAAGATGGATTCTGGCAGATTGGTTTAAGTCCTGATACACGCAAATTTACAGCGTTCGTCACCCCATTTGGTCAATATCAATACAAACGTTTGCCTCAAGGTTGGAAAAACTCGCCGGCTTTATTCCAAAGAGTCATGAGTAAGGTTCTGGGGAACCTGACCGATAATAATCAAATCAGCTGCTATATTGATGACATAGGAATAGGCGCCAAAGACGAGATTTCTCTAGGCAGATTGACTTATAATGTTTTGGAACGTCTTCATCAGGCTAACCTGGCCATCAATCTGGGGAAATCTGAGTTTAATACTCGGAGCATTAAGTTCCTTGGTCGTAGAATTGATGGTGACAGTAAGACTACCACTAGAGAGTCCATTGATAAAGTTCGAAATATGTCCCGCCCTCACGATCTTCAGTCCCTGCGTTGTTTTACCGGACTCACCGGGCATTTTCGCGCATACATACAGAACTATACTAACATCGTTCGTCCCTTGGATAAACTAAAAAAAAAGGACGTCCCATTCATCTGGACTGATGAATGTGAAAAGGCCTATTTGGAATTAGTTCAGAAAATTACTTCTAATCCTATCCTTCAAGTCCCCGACTGGAATCTTGACTTTGAACTTTGTACTGATGCCTCCCATTTTGGAAGTGGAGCTATTTTGTATCAGCGTAATCCTACACAACCAAGGAATCGCCAACTCCGCGTCATTGGTTACCAGTCTCATACTTTCATCTCTGCTGAACTAAACTATAGCACTACAGAAAAGGAGTGCCTGGCTGTTATCAAAGCAATAAAATATTTCCAGAGCTTCCTTGAAGGTCGCAAATTTCGTGTTCATACAGATCACCAAGCACTTACCTTCCTGATGACTTTAAAGGAACCAAAGGGGCGACTTGGAAGATGGCAAATGTTTTTGCAAACTTACAATATCATCATAAACCACCGCTCCGGGAAAGAGCTCACCGATGCTGATGCTATATCTCGACTCTGTCTTGAGGGTGATGTTCCACCAGTTAACTCAGTGCAGAACATTTCATTTGCAACCATGAAAGACGGACGCAAGTTAGTACCCCCTGATGCTCAGCTACTTATACTCAAGCGTTATCATGATGATCCTGACAGTGGAGGTCATGACGGAATTTGGCGAACCTTTTACAAATTAAAAACTCGCTTCTTTTGGAAAAACATGAAAAGATCCATCCAACAATATATACAATCTTGTCCAACTTGTCAAAAGGTGAAATTTAAATTTAGAGCCATCAAAGATCAAATGATATTACCCACTTACGCAGAGTTACCATACCACACAGTGCACCTGGATTTTGCCGAAATTCAAAAGCGTAGCCTTGGGAGTGGAAAAACTCGATCTTTTCTGGTCATCATTGATGAACATACTAAGATGACGCATGCCAAGGCCATGGGCGAGGACACCCGCAGCGTCATCAAATATTTAAATAAATTTCCTCATCTACACCAAATCAAAACCATCGTCACTGATTGTGGTACCTGTTTTACTTCCTCCCTGTTCAAAGAGTGGGCTAAAAATAATAACATTACCTTAAAAACAACATCACCCTACCACCCCGCTGGCAACGGACTTGCTGAGAGGAAAATTCGTGATATCAAAAAATTCCTTCAGTGCTACCCTGATTTTAAGGGTGGATGGAAATCATGTCTAGACGCAGCCGTACGTCACGAAAACCGAAGTTACACCTCAGGATTGGGATGTTCCCCTGGGTTCAGGTGGAACTCTGTTAGTGCTAAATTCGAAGCCGATAAGGAATTCGGGATCGAGAATTTGCCTATAGAAGAGAAAAATAAAACTATTGACGGGCTAATTAAATATCGTGATCATGTCAAGAAAGGATACGATAATAGACATGGGAAACTATTGGATAAGATTGAAGCTGGTGACTCCATTCTTGTACAATGCGGAGTCAAAGGTAAAACGACAATAGTCAAAGGACCGTTCAAAGTGATCAGAATCATAAGAATGAATGGTCTCACTAAGAATGTCCTTTACGAAACGGAAGATGGATCAACCCACACCGCACACATACGTAATGTAAAAAAATATCATCAACGGAGTGATGAAATCTCCTAAGTAGGGGGGTGTACTGTGCATATACTTTTATAAATTTTAAAAGGTACATATTTGTTTTGTCATGGTTAAAACGTCTTTTGTACTTCCACTATTTTACTGTGCCCGCGGGACATCTCCTACTTGTGAGATGTATATTTCCCACGCTTGTAGTTAGTCTTTGTCTGGGCAGTTTTGGTTCAGACCTGATAAAGTGTAGACTGTTATAGTTTTGTACTGTGTATATTAGTAAAATAAATATTTTAAATTTGTGTTTGTTACAATATTCCAGAAAAAAGACTTTTCTAGAATATCTAGAAATGGATTTCCTATAAATAAATCTGTCATTTCATGGCATTCCTATCATTTTATAATATTTTTTACTTTTGCTTTTTAAGTGTCAATATATTTTTGAAGTGTTTTATAATTTTCCTGTAACTGTTCTATAATCTGTATGTTTCATAACTAGAATATAATCATCTAGAACTTCTTAATGTTTCAATAGGAAACGAACTTAAAAATCCACTCTGTCTCATTATCCTAGAATTTGTGAGATTCATAACTAGAATATAATCATCTAGAACTTTTAATGCTTCAATAGGAGCAGACATAAAAATTCACTATCTCAATTAGATAGATGAAAATATCAATATCAAAGTGGAAGTTTTTACTTTATGTTTAAAAGTTTCAATATTGTTCATACTAGCAAACAGTTTGATAGTAGATTATCAGCATGTCAGACAGAAAAACTTGTGTCAAAATATTTAATTTAATTACAAAATTGTGATTATAAGTTACACATTAAACACACGCAAGAATACAGTAATCTCTGAGATCAGCGTGTAGTGATATATTTGTCAATGTTATATGCAACAACACGCTAAGCATGATAGCGTGCTTAACAGACATTCAGAAAGCTTTAAGAAGGTAGTTGTTAGTCAGAAATATAATGGCTTCAGTTTTCTTCCAAATATCAATAAAACGAAGAATATTGTGATTTCATTTATTTATGGTTAACAATGTTAACCAATAAATTTATCTATTTATTATCAATGAATCAATAAGAAACTAGAAATTTATTTTATAGAATATTCTTAGAAATTACATGATATTATCATTTCTGCATAAATTACACGTTCATAAAAATATATATGCCCTCAAAGATTCTGAATTGATAGTAGTATAACTACATCTGTCTGAAGGATTCAAATTATATTGCCAGAAAAATACTCTGAAATCTTATTAAAGTGATCATGAACTTGTGGAATATTTGTTAATTATACAAATATGAGTTATTAAATGCAGATTAGAATGAATGGAAAGAGATTTTTGAGCTTAAATCAGTTATATTCCAACTGACATTCAACAAGTAATATTCCATTGCTACAAATTGATATAAATTGAAAAATAAATTTTCGTTAGAAAATGAAAATCATCAATCTATTAGATGAATGATAATTAAAGAATTAAAATATGGCGTTGAAGAAAGAATTAAAATAGAGAACATTAATATGAATTAATGATCTCTGATGGATAAATGATCCATTAAAAATCATTAATCCATATTAGTTTTGTGTAAATTAAGCGCGATATCCTCAAGGGATATCTTTTATCTGGAGGAGGTCATTTATAGATCCCACCACAATCTGGCCAATATCCAATATCCAATATGGGGTCAACGAGAAGATTGAAGGATGGGATTCAATGGACTGGGCCAGAACTCTTACTGAAAATCTTAAGGTATATGTAGGTGATTATCAGAGGGGCAGCTATTTCGGTCCTCACGATTTTAGAGGTCTTAATTTATAATTCAGTATGTAAGAAAAATATATTTTTATATTTTTATACTGCTCGAGCTTCAGTGTTTATCAAAATTTGAAATTCTCTATCAATGTTTTCGCTTTTCTCGTACACTTACCACTGTATATTTGTCAATTTTGTCTTTTTTTGAAGAGCCTCAAAAGTATTCGTTTCCCAGGCCTCGCAGTTCTCTGAAAGTCCCAGGATGCAGGACCATGCGGCCGATATCAATATAAAAGTATACGATTATATTATAAACAAGATTTCCAATTACTTTTAATTATTTAAAATTTCAAATCATCCGGCCGATATCAATATAAAAATATACGATTATATTATAAACAAGATTTCCAATTACTTTTAATTATTTAAAATTTCAAATATATTATTTCTACTTAAAATATCTTTTATTTCTTTACAAATTCATAGATGATAACATACTTTGCGTTCTTGTAAACTATGTTGTCATCAATGGAGAATTCTTTAAAGAAAAATTCATAAACCTATATTGTTTTATGAAATTAATATCACTCTTACAGATAGAAATAACATTATTAAACTGCAATATAGACATAACTCAGTAAACATCATCAGAATTTGTTAGTCTTATTAAATAAATGTCAAGAAAAATTCATAAACCTATATTGTTTGAAGAAATTAATATCACTCTTATAGATAGAAATAACATTATTAAATTGCAATATAGACATAACTCAGTAAACATCATCAGAATTTGTTAGTCTTATTAAATAAATGCCATAGAAAAGGTGATTTACGTGAATTTTGATTGTTTTCAGAATGTGCTTCAAGTATTCTTCAAGCGGACTTCGTGTTAATTATTAATGCTAAGAAGGAACGTTTATAAAAATTTAATTAGTTTTCGTGCCAGTAAGTTTCTTCCACATTTTTACTAATTATCATTACTTTAAGCAAAAATAGACTTAAAATTTCCAGTCTGTAAAACGAATTTCGTAAAAATTTAAAACTTCTATAATTTCATGCCATTAATTCTGTATAGAAAAAACGGATTGATAAGGCAGATTCATTCATATCGGCAGAAAAGTGTGATTCCGAAATTTAATGGCATTAATACCAAATATTAGAAATTATAACTACATACAGTAGCCTCACAACACCACGAAACCGAAATATCCAAGATAGAATCTCGATTTTCATTCCTTATTTCTTCAAGAATAAGCTCAAGAAAGACCTATTCATCCCCATCTTTCAAGGCATTGGCCAAGAATGAAAATTATTGTGAATTTGATTTTAATAGAGGACCAATATTATAGGAAATTATTCAGAAGCGAATTTCTTTATGTATTTCAACTGCAGACGACAATCTTATTCGGAACATTCAGAATAAACTCTCGATTCTAAGCTTCTCAAAAAATTTTTGAGGAATCCGGATTCGGTTCGTCAATACCATTTTATTTTTGCAGTTTACATTCGCTTCATTTAATTTATTTATCACTTCTTCATTACAAAAATTAAAATAATAATTTTTAAGAATAAATAATAAAACAATAAAAAGACGCTATATAATTAACAATTCATAACAATCGGATTCTGTTCATGAAAACAACAAATTCATAATAATTATTAATTATCTGAGATTAATATTGAATATAACTTAATCCTTATTTTTTATAATAATCGTATAGGATTAGAAATATGAAATTAATAATTATTTCTCTAATTAGTGAATAAAACTGTATTTTTTACGTATTCAGCTGCAATTCTAATAGATATAATTACGAATGGCTTTGTACTTACAATTTCCATTAGAAAATAGTGCTGAATAAAAATAAAATATTTAATTATTAGTTTAAAGAAATATACTCTAGGGTTGGACAAATAGCCACGTGATAAAGCTGTGGATTATCCTGGAGGATCCAGGTTCAAATCCGTGCAAATCCATTCCCTAGGGTTGGACAGATAGCCACGTGATAAAGCTGTGGATTATCCTGGAGGATCCAGGTTCAAATCCGTGCAAATCTTCCACCTTTATTATTTTGCATCTGAATACTACTTACCCAAGTCAAAAGTGTTCTATCAAAGATTCATATTATTTCTACAAGGACGCTTACCGTTTTAGTAGTGATCTGGATACTTCAAAACTAAAGAATTTGATGATTAGTTGCAAAATATAATAAGCTTTCAGTGTAAAGTTTGCAAAGTAGAATAGAATAAAATAATTTAATAGTATAAAACGAGGTAAAATATTTCTCTGCAAAACCGGAAGGTTGAATCCCGTCCTTCAACTTACGATAATAATTGTTAATTAACAAATATAACAATTCATAAATGATGAAAAATTATAGTCGTGTTAATCTTATATTAAATTATTTTCTCGACATTCATCTAAACATGGATCGCAGTTTAAGATTTGGAAGGCATCATAGGTATTAGCCAGCCTGTGATGGGATCTACAAGTAGGTTCTACAAGTGATTTGTGCGATATGGCAACTTAATTACATTAACTTAACCTAATCTAACATTCCAGAAGAACTTTGTTTTGATAATTCTCTAGTATTCTGACAGTTCAGAGCATACCATTTCTATTCTAATCTCTGCAAATCCAACATGCCAGTTGATACATTCGTAACGTATAAAATACTAGATTTTTCAGAAATTAAACATTTTAACTTATCGACTATAAATTTATGAAATTTATGAAATTTATGAAACAATTATATATTTTTCACTACGCTATATTTATAATTAAAAACAAAAGCATGTTAATATATTAAATAATTGTGAATATTGTCGCTCTCTTGCATAAAGTTTTCGACAAGAAAATCCTTTTTCATACAATAAAATTTTTCTTTCAATGTTTTGCTTGCGAAAACTTTACTTTTACTCCAAAGAAACTCTCAGAAATCTGGAAAAGTCAGAAAATATATAATAGCGCTTTCTAATGGTAGTCAGGAGCAAGCAGATATCCAATTACTGTTACAACGAGGTAAACAGTATTTTTTTCTAATTACATATCTGCCACTCCCAATATTGCATGGTGTCAAATTTTTAGAGTAATTTGCCGCGGAATAATTTTATAAATATCTTAAAGCGTTATTTTAATCTATCAAATAAGACAGTATTTATGAAAGCACAACACCTTCTCCTCTTGAGATCAGAAATATAAAAAAAAAGCAAAGAAAAAAATATTAGAAAATGCTGTTATTAAGATAAACTGCACGAAAAATTTTGGAACTTATCTCAATAATAATAAAACAGTTTAAATTAAATTAAATCGTTTTTTTAGTTAAAAAGAGATGTAAAGAAAAACGGATATGAACTAAAGAATAATTCTGATTTTTATTTTCTATACAACTTCTGTTTATTCGATGATCTTACTTCATTTTATGCTATCTTATTTTGCAAACTTTACACTGAAAACTTATCATATTTTGCAAGTAATTGTAAAATTCTTCAGTTTTAAAGTAGCTAAATCACTGCTAAAATAGTAAGTGTCCTTGCAGAAAAAATATATAAATTTTTGTTAGGACACTTTTGACTTGAATAAGCGCTGTTCAGATCCAAAATAATAAAGTTGGTACTACAATATATTAAGGAGTTAAGACATTAGTTATTTGTTATATGCATATTTGCATAAATTTTCCTTAACGGTAAGTGCAACTGAAAGTTCTTTATATGCATAATTATCTTCTGTCGTCGCGTAAATGTTAAATTTTAACTAATATATTATTTTCAACGTAAAACCATAAAATTATCTCTCAGGAACTTGAAAAATCCCATTATTTTTCGGAGTAATCTTATAAATTAAATTTGAAGGAGCCATAGGGTAAAGTCAATATATCATAGAAGCGAATGGCAATTATCTTATTTCTTCAAACGATGAATAATTTAAAAGTCAGTTATTTCTGTCTCGAAATTTACCTTTAATCCTGTCCATCATAAGAACGGAACACTTCATGTTTTATTACATGAATAATAAACAAAACTTCCCTCGTATGGGTTTATCAATAGGTTAGATGTAAGAAAAAAGCAATTTATTCTGCATAAATTCAATTTTTGATTAATTTGTTACTTACGAATGTGTTTAAACATTTATGCCATTATTTTATATTAATAAACAGAACTATTTTAATGATCTTTAGATGCTATACGTTTCACGAGATAAACAATTTTTTTTTAATTTGTATTCTTTCTTTTTTCATTTCCTATATTCATAAACAGGCAAAAATTTTAGCAGAAGTTCTGCATCATAAGAGAATGAAAGAATATTTCATGAAAATTTTATAAAAGGTATCATCTTTACAATTTATTCTTTGTCAAAAACATCTTCATTTTCTATGATTATAAATTCTTTATCTTCGATGTAATATATGCTTTTAATGACATAAACATAACAAGGAACTGTCTCAATAAAAATAAAGCTTTAATAATCTGCATAACATAAAAAAAATTGAAATTATTAATTAAGAAAAATATTTTAAAGCATTTATTTGTTTATGAAGTGCAGCGATTTATATTTAAACAAATAAATGCTTTAAATACTTATTTGTATAGATATAAATGATTGAAAACATTGATATGTATCCATATATAACTAAAATTAAATTTTTAATATCTGAAATAACATAAATGTAAATATATAGATATATATTTATAAAAATACGCTGGATTCAATCTATGACATCCCTGGATTTTTTCCACTGGCTAGAGGTAAAATATTCAAATCTATCATAGGAAAATATATATTATATGCCTAAAAGCAACAAGGGCATTGTAAATAGAATTATAGTTTCAACTTTAGCTCGAAGGAGGAATGTTAAAGAAAAAAAATCTTCAAATTCTGTCTTAAAATTGATGCAGACTTGGTACTGTATTCAAAATTAAATAATGATAAAAAAATTCTCTCTCTCTCTTGCTCTTGCTCTCTTTCTTCAATGTATTGGATTTTTAAAATTCTTTAAAGTTTCTGATATAATATATACATATTTATATACACATAACACATGTATAAATTTTTAAATTGGAAAAACGTGTGTAGAAAGTTTCTTAAAAAATAATTCAATACTGTTTCAGTTTTATTTTTACGGCATAAAAACTTGACTAATATTTAACATCTTTTTATGTTATTTATGTAAAATTATTAATTTTTTAATTTTTAAAATATAATGTAGTATTTTTCTACTAGTTGAAGAAATAGCTTTTGATTTTTTTAAAGTCAACAAATGCAAACTGTTGAACAAGTTTCCCAAAGCTCCATTCTACACATTCACGTACTTTAGACATCTGCAAATTCCACACTGCTTGTTCTTCAGTTAAGTTTGTACTTGAATAAGGCCGCATTAATTGGCTTCTTAAAGGATAGCCTTCGTCGCCATACAAACAAAATCCTTTGCAATATAATTGAAGTTGTTCCATTAATAAAGTATCCTTTAATAAAAATGCATCATGTTTACTTCCAGGATATGGCAAACTCATTTGTAAAATTATTCCATTTGGTGTTGTGACATTCTGGAATTTCAAACAATGGAATCGTTTTTGACCACTATACACATTTCTCTGATAGTGTTTAGGTTTGCAAATTGGCCTAGCAGTTCCATCTATAAATTCTATGGAATTTTCCAATGGAGCTCCTTTACTCTGTGAACTAAAGATGCAAATTCTATCTGAACATCTCTTGTAAACCATTTATTTTCTCCAAAATTTAATAATAATTTACCCCATTTTTTATATATAAACTGGCAAATTACTTTTAAAAGCTTGCTTAGAGAGGAATATTGCATCCCAAATTGATTTTGCAATTCTTTTAGCCTGTTTGGGTATGAAAATCTTCTTAATAATAGACACAATCCTTCAATTCCTGAAGCAAATAAGAATATATTTTATTTAAAAAATTTATAGTAATTAAGTTACCAAATATTCCTATCACTAATACAGGACAATTTTCTTTGAAAAATAACAAATAAACAAGCAAAATAATTAAAAGTTAATTATGAATTTTTTTACTTTAACTTATTAGCCATATATAAAATTGAATTTTTTTAATCGAAAGAGAGAGAACAGGGCGCAAGGTCAAAGTGCAAACCATATACATGGACATTTGGTAACCTTCATGTAAATAATATCTACATTTTAAATTTAAATAACGAAATAAATAAATCACCTGAAATGATGTGTCTATCAACAGTTTCGAATCTCGTGGGCAATTGAAAAGCATTATATAATTGTAAAATATCTGTTTTTTCAAATCTAAAAAGATATCTAAAGTTCGAAAGTGGTATATCATTTATATTAAAGATCGCTCTTTCATATAAATATTCATGTTCCTTAGCTGCTGTTTTCATAGCTGTAAAAATAAAATAGTCTTCTAAATCATCTGGATCAAACGCCATTATATTGCATACATCCATGCTTGTTTTTCTCCTTTTTCTACCGTGAGAGGGACAGAAAATAGCCTCGATTTCATCATGTTTATATCGTTATAAATATAAGTTGTTGCGCAAACCTAGTTGTTGCGCAAACGCAATTTATAATGTTTAACTTACGCTATGTATAACGTTGTAACCATAATGGAAAATACCTTTGCGGAAACTCGCTATTAGCAAAATACCAATTTATGTTGAGGTGAATTAACTTACAAACATTAAAATTTCAAATAGTATAATAATTAAATCATTAAAAATTTAAAATTTATATATATGTAGATTTATATATTGTATATGTTATATAAATAATTTATGAATATAATATATGGTAACATATAATTATTATATACTTGTTATTTCTTACTGATATAAAAACAATTACTAATCTGTTTTGTAGTTTTGCATTCAGAATAGTAGAATTTTTTAGGAAATAGAAAATAAATACATGAGTCAATTATAGAAACATACCTGCATTTTCACATATAAACTATGATTTCTTTTCGTTTTATGTTCAAGGGTCTCACGTAATTCATCACAAAGATAGACAACATTTTCTTTTGTCAGTCTATATTTTTAATAAAATCGTCTGGAGTTGCTTCGAACGGATTATTTCTACCTCGAAAACTTTGACTTCGAATAAATCGTTGTCTTATAATGTTTGCGAGTAACAACGTTGTATTTTCTTTACTTTTTTAGGTGTATGGGGATAGATGACTGCAACTGGTCTGGGAGAATTAATACGAATTGATGGATATTTGACATCATCTCAATATGTTGATATTTTTGAAAATTTGTTACTTCCTTCAGTTGAAGCCTTATTTGGATCAGTTATAGTTCTATTTGTTCACTACAAATCACCCATTCACACGTCTAATTTAACTACTAATTGGTTACATAGTTATCCAAATCTCGATGTGTTGAATTGGCCATCACAAGGAGCAGACATAAACTCTATCAAAAATCTATGAACCAATCTAGCTGCTATGCATGAAATTCATAATGCCAAATCAGCAGATGAGTGATAATGGTTGTTTGGTGCAAGATTCAAAGAGTGAGATACCACCAATTTTGAAAGAAGTAGTTCATCAAGAAAATAAAAAAAGGAAGATACCCAGAGAAAATGGTATCACAATAGATATCTTACAAGGAGGAGAACAAGTAGAAGACATACAAACAGATTTATTTAATAGGTGTTTAAAACAAAAAGATGTACCAGAAGATTGGAAGAATACAACAGTTATTCTTTTGCATAAGAAAGGTGAAAGAGAAGATATCTGTAATTACAGGCCTATCAGTCTTTTATCTGTACTGTATAAAGTTTTTACTCACATTTTGGCAGATAGATTAAAAAGATCACTGGATGAAGCACAGCAAGAGAACAGCAGGGTTCACAGCAGGATATAGTACCATGAATCACATTTTTGTATTGCGAGAAGTTGTGGAAAAACAAATGAATATGAAATTCCACTTTGTTTAGTGTTCATCGATTATGAAAAAGCTTTTGATAGCTTTAAGACATCAGCGGTGCTAAATGCTTTGGCTAATATTGATACTGATTCAGGATATATTGATATTTTCAGCAAAATTTACAGTCAAGCATCAGCAGGAATTAGACGCATAAATATAGTGAAAAAATTAAAATAGGAAAAGGTGTTAGATAATGCAATACTATTTTACCAAAATTGTTTTATACAGTCCTTGAAGAAGTAATAAAAAAAATGGATTGGGATGAAATTGGTCTCAAAATAGATGGAGAATATTTAAGTCATCTATGATTTGCTGACGACATATTCTTGTTAGCTTCGAATCCAAGTGAACTACAAAATATGATACAAAGCTTAGCCACAGAAAGCAAGAAAGTAGGACTTAAAATAAACATAAATAAAACAAAGATCATGTATAATAACTTTATTGATCAACAGAAGATAAAACTAAATAACATAGGGTGCGTTCAAAAAGTCTAATGCGTTAAGCTTTTCTCACATTGAGTTAGCCTCATTATCATATATACTTTTTGACCAGTCCGTTAGAGAGACAACATGGCCGTCCATAAGGAAGTTTTAATAGGAGCTTTCAAATGTTTGGAAGATACGTTTTTTCTGATTCTGAGGAAGAAATAGAGCACTGCATACTTCTAAATAATTAACTAACTAGCCTTACTTTTATGTAACAAATTTTCAGTTAGTGTATAGGACACTTGAATTCTGAAATGATTAATAGTAAAATATCATCTAATAAATAGATTTTATTAAAAAATTTTTTAAAAAATAACTCATCATTATTTATCATACATTGACATTATCCATATGAGACATTATCCATTTTTTGATCTCCTTATATACCACAATTTACACACATGTGTTACACTGGGGGATTCCATGTTTTTCACAAAGTAAACTTGCTATTTCTTATGTTAGCTTCATTAGACTTTTGTGCGATACGTCACAACTATGGAACATGCACAGTATATAATAAAATTACTTTTTGACCACTACGTTAAAAACGAGTTTAATACATTAGACTTTTTGAACACACAAATAGTTCTAGAGGAATCCAGTAGCTATACTACTGGCTTCCTCTAGAACTATGGGCGTGCTCAAAAACTCTATACGACTGCTCACTCTAGATGCTGACCTTATACCAGAAATAAACAGGAGAATTAAATTAGCTCAAAATGCTTTTGATAGAAACAACTTAATTTTAAAAGGAAGAATGCCACTTTGCTTGAAAAAAAAATTTTTTGATCAATGTATTCTGTCAGTTTTAATTTTTGGATCAGAAACTTGGATACTAACAAAAACAGCTATTCAAAGGCTGCAAACAATGCAAAGGAGTATGAAAGATGCATGCTAAGAATAACTGGAAGAGACAGAAAATGTAATACTTGGGTAAGGAGTCAAACAAAAGTTATATATGTAATTCAAAAGATAAAAAAGCTGAAGTAGACATGGGCTGGACATATAATAAGAATAAAAGATAATAGATGGACAACTAAAGTACTTCACTGGATACCAAGGAATAAAAAACGACCAAGAAAAAGACCACATTACAGATGGAGAGATGAGATTGTTAATTTCACATCAAAGATTGGACCAGAGAGGCTGTAGACAGGAAGAACTAGAAATTGTTTTGAGAGACCTTTATCTACAGTGGATAGATAACAGTTGATTATGATGATGATGATGATATGCACTGATACTCAGCCTTCAAAGTAAAACTGTAGAGTATACACCTGAGTACTTTTCTACAATATAGTATTACTTCTGTGATTATTTGACTTGGCAAAAAGAAATGGAATTATCCAATAATTTGAAAAATTACTGGAAAAATGTTAATAGAGAAATAATAAATAGTACATTGAAACAATTTATTCTTAATGTATATCACAGAAGTTTTTCAAGAATAATCCTGATGCATATGTTACTGATAATGCAACTACAACAGCTGAATATACTGGTGTATCTTGTTTAACAGATTTCCAGTATAGATGACAATTTTTACATAACAGATCTATATCAACTCTAACAAGAAAAAGAAAATGATATAGCAATTAAAGAAAGTATATATGACTCTTTCTGAATCATTATCATAGGTAAAATTCATGTTTTTTTTTCTATAATGAATTGCCAACATATTAAAAGTAATCAATGAAGATGATGAATTGCCAAATTATTTAGGACCATCATTACACAAAGTAATAAGACATAAGTTTTGAATATAAAAAAAAACATTCCTACAATGCTTTATTAACTGAAAGATCAGACATAGTTTGTTGGCAGAATAAGTACCGTATTACTTTGAATTTAAGCCGCACTTTTTATTCAAATTTTTAAGACTTAAAATTTGGGCGTGGCTTAAAAAATGTGGCTTCAAAGCGAATATTTTAACATCTTATTTCTCCTGATCTCCCACTCCCCAAAGATCAGATTTTTGCTTTATGCTCTAAGCATGCACTTAGTATTATGACCCATTGATAACAGTTTATTCGGTGGTCCCCTGTTCGTACTTTTCTGATTTAATCTACTTGCTGTTTGATAGTAACTGTGTAGAATAGCATCGTATCTTGCCATATTTTAATTATAAGAAAAAAATCATGAAGTACTATAATGCTGCTTAAAACCGCTGATGTAAACAAATTGCCACCTTTTATTATTTTAAACAAAAAACTGTACACAAAGAAAATTTTTCTAAGGTTGTTATAATTCGAGCACAAAAAAATGCATGGATGACAACAGAATTGATGAAAGATTGATTAGAACATGTTTGGGAGAAGAGACCTGGTGCTATTAAAAAAAAAATGAAAGTGATAGTATTTCTGAAGAAGATTCTCAATAAATTAGGTAGTATATTATGTATATTAGTACCTATTTAAGTAAATAAAAATGTTTCTTATTTTTCAATACTTATAATAATTCGTTTTTATTTTTTTCCAATTTTCCAACTTTGAAATCCTACTGTGGCTTTTTTTCCCGATTTTTCAATTTTAAAATCCTACTGCGGCTTAATTGGAGGCAGCTTCAAATTTTAAAATTCTACTGCAGCTTAAATTCGAAGTAATACGATATTTTATTTTCAATACCTATTATAAAATCATTTTTATTTTTTCCAATTTTAAAACCTACTGTAGCTTAAATTCGAAGTAATAGGTATAACTTTAGAATACACTGCATAAACTTTAAATATTCAACTTCAATAATGCTAGCACTGATAGCAGTAAAAAACTTCTCTTTACTGCTTTACAGTAAAGAAGTCTTTACTGCTATCAATGCTAGCGTTATTGAAGTTGTAATACAGTATTATGCTTTATCAGAAAATATCATGCTGACAATAGACCAATGTATTATATTGATGAAACATGGGTTAATTTTGGCCATACTTCAACAGCCTATGGTCTAACAACCTGTAGTAAGATATTACAATTACTTCTGTGAAACAAACATTCTTGGAAGTCTGTTTTACAATTTTGAAAAACCCGTTGGATAAAGAGGGCAATAACCAAAAATTTTCAAAGGATTTCTCCAACTTGTTTTGTAGGTTTGAAAAACTCTTCAAGAACATTTGATTATTGCCTATATAGGAAGTGAAAATGGGTTTGTTAATGAAGCAGAATTAATTTTTTATGCTCATAAAGGAATTGGTGAGTACCATTAAGAAATGAATGAGACAACATTAAAAAATTGGTTGAAAACTGTTCCAGTAAAGTTAGAACCAAACAGCATTACAGTAATTGAAAATGCCTCTTACTACAGCTTTAAAACTGAGAAATTGCCTACAAATTCTTGAAAAAAAAAGAATATAAAAAGTTGGTTAACATCTAAAGAAATAATATACCAGAATGATATGTTGAAATTGGAATTGATGCAGTTAAACATCAGTACAGTGAATTTAAGATTGATGTTTAACAGCTGAGTATGGACATACAATTTTATATTTACCATCTTATCATTGTCAACTGAATCCTACTGAAATGACTTGGAGTCAAATTAAAGGTTACATTGCTCATAATAATACATCATTTAAATTATGTGAAGTGCAAGAATAAACAAAGAAAGCCATAAAATTAGTAATTTTTGAAAACTGAAAACAATATATATAAAGCATGTGATGACAATTGAAAAACAGTTTAGGAAAACTGATTTGTTTCACAACAGCATTGCAGAAAAATTATTAATCTCAACACTGATTCTGATGATAACATAAGTAACAGAAAAATTCAGTGATTCAGAGCAAAAATAAGTATAATTCAATATTAATAAAATGTATGACAAAAATGAAATTTAATAATAAATACAAAATCTAGTTTAATATTATGTAATTAAGTAATATTGTTATTATTTAAGTAATTTCATTTAAATCACTATTATAAATTCTTTTATATTATGTCAAGACATTTATTTGAAGTGACTTTTATTACTGTTTCAGCAGAAATGTTCCATGTTTATTCATCATATGCATTTTAGTCTAGCCAATAAGCATGAAGTCTTGAGAGTTCTAGCCAATAAACACACATTCTTGGCTAATGAATACATCTCTCATTGATATAATTTGTTTATTTCAGCTGTCTTCTTAATGTAAATGGATTATAATTCCTAAGTAGACAGAGCAAGAAAAATTACCAATATTCAACAAGAGTGATGGAAAAGTTGAGAAGCCTTAAATTAAGAAAAAAAAGATTTTATTTCAGTTCTTTGCTCAACGTTTCTGACAAATGCATCTTCATCAGAAAAATCAAGCTAAAAACTTAAATGAAACCTTTTTTTCTTGATTTGTGATTTCTCAGCTTTCCTTTCATACTCCTTGTTGAACGTTGGTAATTTTTCTCACTTCATCTACTTAAGAGTTTAAAGCATTTTTTCCCTACAAATTTCTTACCAATACCATTCAATTTATCCTAATAATTAAAAAAATTTTATTGAAATTTTTATATTACTATTTTGATTAATAGAATTACTGCTTGAAATATTTTTTGAATTACCGTATATACTCGAATATAAGCCGATCCGTGTATAAGCCGACCCCCCCCCGACTTCAGAGTTTGAAAATCGGTAAAAATGCATAACCCGCGTATAAGTCTACCCCCCAACTTTAGCGCTTAAAATTTGATAAAAATTTGAAATTGATAAATTACATAATCTTTGATTTTTAGTTACCAATATATTAATGCCATTTGCCAGGTAATTTATCATTTTTTAATTTTTATCGAATTTTAAGTACTAAAGTCTGTAGGCTTATACACAGGTTATGCATTTTTACTGATTTTCAAACTCTTGGAGTCAGAGGGTCGGCTTATACACGGATCGGCTTATATTCGAGTATATAAGGTAAATAAATGAAATCAATGTTTTATATTTTCAGTAATGTTAAAATTTATGATCATAAGCAAGAATGGATAAAGTAATATCTAACTTGAAGATTTAAATTTTTACATATATAATCTTAAAATATTATTATAATTTAATGTTTAATGAGATTTTTAATATGATTTTTAAATATAAAATCAGTTTAATTAATGTCTAATTTTGATTTATATTTTAAAAATTTCTGACTATTGACTTCAAATATTAATAGAAATAATTTAAAGATTCTTTGATAGAATTTATTATGATTTTATTTTTTATTTAGTTTACCACGCAAAACAGATATGGAAAGGAAGATAGAAATAGTACAATTTGCAAGTCGAGCCCGCCAATTATTTGTTCGTTTGTTAGCCCTTGTAAAATGGGCTGCAAGTGCCTCCAAAGTAGAAAAATGCAATGTATGTATCATTGTTTGAGTTTTTTTAATTATTTTTTATCTTATTGGATTCAACCGTAATTTACTAGGCTTTATTATTGTATTTCAAACTAACTAACAAAATTTCATATATTGAAACTTTATTAAAACAATTACTCTGCTATTTCAATATAAGAGTCATTAAACTAGCATTTATAACTAAATAGTTT
Organism: Olivierus martensii; assembly: GCA_000484575.1. Taxonomy (NCBI): domain Eukaryota; kingdom Metazoa; phylum Arthropoda; class Arachnida; order Scorpiones; family Buthidae; genus Olivierus; species Olivierus martensii. The sequence goes on from AYEL01081066.1 coordinate 20,369, forward strand.
AATTAATTTAGTCTTTAAAAATACAATTTGAAAATAATTCAGTAAAGCATTTTTGCTTTCTTTAAGCTCTCTTCAGTACATCATATTTCAAAAAACAAAATTAGAATGTTAAATATTCCAAAACATTTGGTTCTTCAATTGAATATAATTGAAAACCAAGAAAAGATAGCTGAAAATATTGTGATTTTCAAAAGGAAACTAAAAGATTGTAACATGATTAATAAACTGCAGTTCAATTCCATAATGATTTGGTCATCATTAAACTTCCTTGTTGGAAGCAACATCAATGTAGCTTTTATTAAAAATTATTAAAGCTTTTTGATTGTTCTGTGGGACCACTGGATAAATTTAATCACGATTTTGGCCTTAAGACATCAGTGACACAGAGACTATGATTTAATAACCAACACCTTCCTTTAATTGAGAGTTTTTACACTTTTGCACATGTAGAGAAACATAGGAGGATAAATAGTTTATAATAAAACACAAATGAAATCCACCTCTTTTTAGGACAGACAAATTCTGATTGATATAGTTTTTTTTTTTTTTTTTTTTTTTTTTTTTTTTTTTTTTTTTTTTTTTTTTTTTTTTTTTTTTTTTTTCAATCTGAGAACAATTCCACCAAGTTAAAAATTTCTATCTATCTCTAATGTATGTTTCCTTTTTCTTCTCTGCTTTGTATCTTTTTTTAATTTTCAAAATGTCCATGGATGGGAGAAACAAACCATTTCTTTTCTTCTGTTTCATGTTAATTACACAGATCTGCCCTGATGTTACTTATGCTCCTGATGTCTAGCCAGCGATTCTTTAATTTTTCCTAGTTCTCTCTCTTCATCCTGGATTACCTCCGTCCTTTTCCTATTTCCCAGGGAAGAGAAAGATCTCCTTTCTTTGCTTATTTTACCTGGGAAGTGATCATGTTTCCTGATTATGCAGGAGGGTGGACTTAGTTTATAATATATTATTTAATACCTATATGTTTGTTTTGATCATTTCTCTTATTGAAAGAGAAATATTTCAAGTATAAGCATATATATATATAATTTATTTTCTTTTCTGATAAAATTTACAATTTATTTTGAATCCTTCGGGCTTTGGTGGGCCTTATAGTTCAATATACATATGAAAAGTTCATTCATTAAAATAAATGCAGATACTTTTTAAAACAAAAAATACATATTTATTAGTACTCATAAGAAAATAAGATGTAAATGCTAAATGGTTTGGCCAGTTCATTTTTCTTTCAAAATAATTCAGCTACTACTATTTAATATTTAGTAACATCTTTTACTTTGATGAGTTGATTTATTCTATCAGGCCAGAAATCAGCTTGTGGATTGTTCTGGAATTATTTTTTTCCATTCTTCTTTTAAAATTTCATATTAACGTTCTTTGGTTTTTGATCATTTTTTTTTACAGCTTTTTTTAAAGTACCACACAGATTTTTTAATAGATGACACACCTGAATTATTTGCAGGCTAATCCATCACCTTCAAAACATCATTCATCTAGGCTTTCAATGTCTCCACTGTATGGCAAGATACATTGTCTTGTGAAAGATGTATCGACTATCTGTATGCAGATATGCAGAGATGGAAGTAAATAATCCTCCAATATGCTAATATAATTTGACACTTTTATAGTCTTACTTATGAACTACAATTATTCAATGCTTGAACTACTCATATATCCCCAACCATTACACTTTGAAAAAATTTGACAATCCTTTGAAGACAGAATGAAAAGCTTCTTTTTTTTTTCTTTTGGATAACAGGTTCTTTGCTTCCAGGACACACTTCAAAACAAGATTCATCAGAAAAAAAATTACATTTTACACGAATCATTGCTCCATGAACAGTATCTATGCACCCAATCTAATGTCCATTTTTTTCTGTTTTATACTGAGAACTGGTTTTGCTTTTGATTTATAAAATGAATATCCCATCCTCTTCATGCATCTTCAACAAGTTGAAGTTGAAACAATAGTCCTTATTATTTCTGACATGTGGATATGATATCTGATACTGTAGAATGTCTATTTGCTTTATTATGTTTTAATACATGATAATCATGTTAGTTTGTTTTTTTGTCATACATATGATTTTTTAATGGAAGTGCTTCCAGTTTCCTTAAATTTTTTCACAATATCTTTAGCTGTTGATATTGAAAAAGTCAATTTTCTAGCAGTTTCTCTTGCTGATAAGTCTTTTTGAACATATGAAACAATAATAGCTGTAAACTGTGATACTCCAACATGAGAATAATTCAATTTGCAGATATGGATATATGCAATGTTAATAAGTGGCCTAAAGTCCAGATGAATGCTAAAAATTAATTTATAATAAATAAAATAATACTTTTTATTAATTTGACAATCTAAACATTTTAAACATTAATACATCGATATTTATGATTTGATGACATTGACATTTATTTATGTTATCAAGAACAAAAACACAAATAAAAGAGAGATTCAGTCTATGATCAGCAACTGATTAATAACTCATTTCAGTACAAAAAAGAATAGTTATTTCATTTTTAATGTTAGTTGCTAAACCAGGGTTGTTTCTAGTCTGCAGTTACCTACTCATCTGAGAAGAAATGAAGAGAAAACTTTGATAGATCTTAGTTTTATCATTGAGAGGACATTTTTTCCTTCTGTGGAGTCTCTCTTGATCCTGCTTCTTTTACTCCACTTGTCTTGTTAGACATTCTGCTGAAGAAAAAGATACAAGTTGTCTCTTGGAGACAAAATATCATTGCTTTCTTTCTCAGTGAGTTTTTATTAGGGAGATCTGAATTCTAACTGTGGTCTGATTCATTAATTAGATTTCTCTTGATTAGAAGAAAATGATAAGATGGGATCTTATAAGATTTTAGTTTCCACCTAGCCTTGGACTTTGCTCTCTTCTATGACTGAAAATTGTACTGAGTCCATCTCATCTCTTACCTGGATGTTTTTATGTCACTGTACCATTGATGAGTTAGCAATTAATTGGATCAGAGTTTGAATATATCCATTCTCAACCCTAAAAACATAACCCTTACATAAATATGTAAGGGTTATGTTTTTTGTAACTTTATGCAACTTGGATTTTAATTAAGTTAGAGAAATAAGTTTTTTAGCAAATCTTCTAAATTAAAAATTCCAAAGCTAAGTGACTACAGTGGTTGCACATATATAGTGCCATATCTTAAAAGCTTTGAAGAGAATGGATGGGTTTTTTATTTTTATTGGAAACTTCTCTAGTTCTTTATTAATTGAACTTCAAGCTTCAAATTTGGCAGTTTATGATATATTGAATACTTTGCTTGAATGTAAATATTATAGTAGTACTATTTAATTTAGAACAACAATTATAATGAACTGAACTTTTTCCAAAATGATTTTTATAATAAGAGAGAACCAATGATTACTCGACTTGCTATTGTCACTGCTATGCCTCTTGATTAAATTAATCTTTTCAAAGTATTATTTATATTAGATTTCTAATATCAAATAAAATCTTTATGAATTAATGAATACTTTATTTCTCCAATATAAGAAAATTATTGATAAATTTTGTAAAAAGTTTCTCTCTAATTAAAGTTTCAGAATTAAAGCAGACACTAAGAGATTTTAGAGTACCATATTATTAAATCAGCTAATGTTTTTTTCAAAACTTGGCTATTTGGAGGTAAATTTTATGGTGAAACTTTAGAAGTTAGTTTTCTAAAGTAAGAAACTACAGTATGAAGTTTCACATCTCATTATTATTTGCTTAGTTGAAATGAAAATTATATATGAACTATTCAGAGTTTATTTTTAGATAAAAAAACAACCTTATCTTTGTAAAAAAATCAATCATAAACGAAAAATTTTTAATTTTTATATATTATGTAATTTTGGATTTTTTTAAAATTATAACAATAATAGGTCAAAAAAAATTTAATTACAAAATTTTGGATTTTTTTTTAATTATAACAATAATAGGTCAAAAAAAAAGGAATAGAACGATTTTCTCACTACTCAGGAAAAATTTTATTGAAACTTTAAATATATACTTTTTATAATTAGAATTTTTGTTTGAATCTATTGAAATAAAAAAACTTTTAATTGGCTCATTTATGAAATATATTAGAAAACATATTATATAAAGCTATTTTAATATTTCTGCAGCCAAATAACAGCAGTATCTGAGTTATGAACAATTCAAGTTACAAACAAATCTTATGTATGAATTAAGTTTATAACTTGAGCACATATATTAATGAAATGTAATACTAAATCACATATTAAATTTAGAATATTAAATGAAATTTATTTATGTTTACTAAATTTATAAAACATTGTCCAGTATTCATGGAAATCCCACATGTGAAGACTAAAAAAAACTTTATAAAAATATTGCTTTAGTAAAAAAAAATTAAGAGTTTTGCTTAAAGTGCTGTTTTTCAATAATTTGAGGAAAAAGAAGTAAAAATTAAAGTTTCATACATTATTTAATGTACTTTTTATGCAGATCTGAATTGTAAAATAATTACAGAAATAACTATATTTCATTAAATAAAACCAATAAAATTAAAGCATTTTCATAATGCTCTTCAGTTTTGCATGGTTGGTTTTATTTAGCTAAAATTTGATCTGAGCAAAAATTTGATTTTAAATCTCTCAATATATCAAGTGCTTAGATCATTGATGACATGAATTGAATTATTCTTATAATGCCATTTTTTAAAACTTCTAGTAATCTAATATTATGATTTTATTTGAGTATCTGTTTCAACCTGGTGTTGAGAATTACAGAATGTATACTATCCTCTATAGATAATCTTCAAATTTATGATCTTCTGCATTTACAATCATTATCATCATACAGCATTACCTCTAAAATTTCAATATAAATACAGGTATCCCTCGTTATATGTGATCTCACTTTGTTTTTGCTATAATGAGATTTTAAAAAATAAATTAACTTTTTAAAATTAAAAAATTTCATTTAAAAATTATCTCATATAAATGAAAGAAATATGGATGAACTACTTGAGTCCCACTTATCAGAGCTCATCAATGAAGAGCTTTCTGAAAATGGAAAACAACATGAATGATGTTTTCCATTTCCAGAAATCTGGAGCTGTTTATTGCTGAGCCCATCAAATAATTTACAACAAAACAAATGACTGAATTTTTTAAACTCATTGAACAGCATTTTGTTGTTTTTTGTTTGTCATATTTGCAGGCTCAAATTAAAATCAAATTCTTCAATTTGCTTGCTTTAGTTTCATTAAAATAATTACCATAATAAAATATATAATTAATGAATTTTTAATAAATAAAATTAAAAACATCCATAATAACTTCCAGAAAACTTGATTTATTTTTGCTAATAATTTAGCAGAATACTGATTATCTTAAATTTATGTAATTATCAAGAATATTTTATGAAAAATTTTAAGTAATAAGTAAAATTGCAATGATTAGCATTTTTATTGCCCTATTATGCTTAAATTTGAATATCATTTGACACTTAATGACTATGAAATTCAAAATCCATTGGCTAGAAAGAGGCTAAATAGATAAGAATTTATCATAAACTACAGGTATCCCTCGTTATACGCGATCTCACTTTATGCGTTTTCGCTATAATGCGATTTTAAAAAGTAAATTAACTAATCATACATCAACATTAAAATTAACTTAAGTAATTAAAACTAAAATTAAGTAAATAACTTTTTAAATTAAGAAATTTTTGCTTAAAAATTGTCTCGTGGATGAACTGCTCGAATCCCAGAGCTCATTAATGAAGAGCTGGATATGGAAAACAACATGAATGATGATGTTTTCCATTTCCAGAAATCAGGAGCCCTTTGTTTTTCTGAGCCCATCAAATAATTTACAATAAAACAAATGACTGAATTTTTTAAATATATTGAGAGTGCTATCAGAATAATTGAAAAAAAAAAGATCCTAATGAGATTATAAGCGCCATACTTGCGAGAGAAATTCAGAATTCTTTGACTTGCTACAAAGAGCTTTATAGAGAGGACGAATGCTGCCTATCAGCTTGAGTCTCGACTGTTTCATTAAAAAGCTGAAGATCATCAGCCTATCATCCCAGGGACTTCGAGAGCAAGAAAGTGATGATCCGGACTCACCACACCTAGTCTTCAATCCGATAATGAATGGACTATCAGAAGTACTCACCTGTATGTAGTGTTCTGTTATGGACATCGTATTAATTCATTCATTCATTAAAATTTCTTTTGTTCACACTTTTATCCTTCTGAAGAAACCCCTATCGCTATCTCACACATGATAAATTCAACTCACTTTACGTTATTATTTCATGGAATCAATTAATCGTGTAAAGCGAGGGACACCTGTATTGTGTTATAAATATAATTGTATCTATAGATACTATATTAATGCTTTTGGAATACGTTAGCATTAATAGATAAAATAACAGTGAGGTTTTGATATCCAAGAACTAATTTAAAAAGTTTTACATTGAAATTGATGGGAAATGAGTTTCTAATTTATGAATTTTCATCTAATGAACAGTTTTCTCAATAACCTTCATAAAACTGAAGGATACTTGTAAAAAATTGGAATTTATTTAGAAACAAGTAATATCCTTATTAAATTTTATTTCAATAGTAATAATTTGTTTTAAGGAAATTTAATTGAATAACATTTGTGTGATTATTTCTATCCTGCATAAAAAAAACTAAGCTTGTTAAAAATCATCATTCTGGGTGTATGTATTTTAATATATTGTTTGAATTTAATTTACTGGTATTTTAAAATTCTATGAATTTAAAATTATTTTTAATGAGATATTCAATGTTAATCATGGATAGATATAACCTAATGTTCTTGGATTTTCACAAAATTATAAATATAATTGTCTCAATAAGAACAAATAACTGTAATAATTTTTAGATAAATATATATAATTTTTTTGTTTCATTTGGATTCAAAGTTCATGAAAAATTATTTAAACTTTATTCTGAATATATCTTGCCTCGAATCAGGATAGAAAGATGACTAAACTCAATTTGAAGAGTATTATAATTAAAAAGATTTGAAATATTTTTTAACATTGCTTAAATCTTAATTACAGTAGAGCGTCGCTTATCCGAACGTAATTTTCAAGTGATACTCAACAGGTATCCACCAATACTCCCACCCTACAATGTGTAGGGTGGGAAAATCTAATCTGTTATGCGCGTTGACTCTATGCGGAAACAATCGACAATTAAACTATTGTTTGTATGTGTGTGTATATATATATATACACACAATGCTTGCGTTCCGACCATACATTCTTTGACGAATATTGCTCGTATAGCTGCGTTCTATCACCCTGTAAAGTTTTGCCCAGCTTTTCAGATTCACCCTGTGTATGTATGTGTGTATATATTATATATATACATACACAGGGTGAATCTAAAAAGCTGGGCAAAACTTTACAGGGTGATAGAACGCAGCTATACGAGCAATATTCGTCAAAGAATGTATGGTCGGAACGCAAGCGGTGAGAAGTAAAAGGTAGAATCACATGTAAGGAATGAACACAAGAATGAGACGAGATACTTCAGAAAACATTTTAATAACATGAATGTAATTGATGTACATGCTCA
>AYEL01081067.1:0-18564 GCA_000484575.1 Olivierus martensii
AAAATACTCTATGTAAAATAATACAGTTTTTAGGCATAAATCACATTAATTAGTACAGGTATGTTGAAAATGCTAATTAATGTTTATAAAAAAATTTTATTTCGATTTTACGGACTAGTCTTGCCCCCTATAGTCCGTAAAATTGAGGTTTTACTGTATTCTTAACATGGTTAATTTTTTTGCTTGGATTAAAGCATTTGTTAAATTTTTGTCTAAATCATGGTCTAAATATTACTAAATCAGCCAAGTAATACCTAGTGGATTATTTTAAGCTATAATTAACTGAATGGTTGATTTAATAATATTTAGATTATATCCAATTAATTTGTTTGTATTATATTGTATTCTTTGCTATATGTTAATATATCAAAGAATACAATATAATACAAAAATCAAATTTATTTGTAAATATTACAAATAAATTTGATTTTTCTGTTGATTTATTTTATTCATTTTGATATTTAGAAATTAACTTTTTTAAACTATCATGTTGCAGAAACTAGTAATAGGGTTTAGAATCATGTTTTTTGATTTGATTCTTTATTATTTAAGTCCAATACTAGCAAGTTAGTTATCCTAGATATAAGTTTTTAATCAGTTATATTAATAATTACTTTCATCAATTGGAAACTTTGCAGTATTTATTTGCAAAAATAATTATGTAACAAATAAATTATATTTTTGTCAACTATATAATCTAATAAGATATAATAATAATTTAGTTTAAAAAAAACCATAAGGATTAAAAAAATTTAATTCTGATTTATTAATTCAGCTATTAAAAATTAGTTTTTTCATGTTGATTATATGAAAATAACCACTTTTGATGGTAGTTCCTAAATTTTTTCAATTGCTAAAATATTTTTTTAAATTACATGTAAGCAAGCATTGTTTATAATTGAACCATTCGATACATTTTGGATTTTTTCTATCCCATCTTGTTGATTTTTTAGTCCAATATATCAGAGTAATTTCAATTTTTAGATGAGATAAATGATATTTTTGAAATTTTAATTAAAAAGCGAATTTTTCATATGATGAACTATAAAATACTGAAAACTGAAAAAAATATTGTAGATAATAGAAAAGTACTGGCTAAGTCTGTTAAAATAAACTAAATTATATTATACTTATTCATTTTTTGTTTCAATTTCACTAAAACTTAAAATAAAATTGTGAAAAACAGAATGTAAACACCCTGTGGCCATTTAAGTAGGCATGGCACTTTTATTGCTTTACAGCAGCCAGTCACTTACTGGGAAATTGCAAGCAAGCCTACTTCACCCTGTGTAAACCATCTGTAGTCCAATTAGAGCAGGCATTCTCAACCTGCGGCCCGGCAAGCTTTTACGTGCGGCCTGGAACACACAGTCATGAATTTAATGAAAGCGTGGAATTCTTCTCCCACAATCAAAAATAAAAATTCTGATATTAAAAACTTTTTTAAATCTGGAAAAATTAGAATTTTCCTAATTTGCTAGGTCCTTCTTGATGCACTCATAAAATTTTACAGGTGATAGGTCAGTTTGGAAAACACTGACCTATGGCATTCATGAATTGAGAAATCAAGAGTTTTGTGTAGGCGATTTTCTAGAAATCAGACTTTTTTCACGTGACACCAACCAGTTGATGACTACTGATATAGCAAGTTGCAGCCCGTTTAATGTAGAAAATAAATGTATGCAGCCCAGGGAAGAAAGGGTTGAGAACCACTGAATTAGAGCAACACAAAGAATATTATAGTTGTTTATATATGAGATGAGACCATTTTTGTATATGTTACAATTTTTTGATATAAATTAAAAAATTTATAGAAAGTACTGCTAAAAATTGCACAAATGATGTAAGAGCAAATTAATGAATATGAAAAATTAAAAAAATGACAATATTTCATTGAATTTATGTAATTTTTTAATAATTATATGATAAACATCATTCAATAAAAGTTATGTAACTCTTAGTTTTTTTATAAATAATTTCTTCATTCATGGCTTGTTCTGCTCAGAGGAGATATGGCTATCTAAAAATAGCAACTATTTCATTTGATGGCTACCATGTCATATAAAAAAAAAAATTGTTTTTTCTGCAATCTCCTACATGGAAAGAAAGTTGTGAAAAAACTTCAAAAAATGCTTGCATTGTTAGAAAGAAATATGCTATAAATTTGAAAATTTTAAAATATTTAGTCAAAAATCAAGCAAGATATTATAATTTAAAATTTCTGCATATTAATTAGGCTTAATTTTAATTACTAGTTGGAATGCAATTATAAGGCAGAAATTGACATGTGTGGCATCAAAGGGATTAAGTTCATTAATTATTAATTATTATTGAAATAAGACTTACTGTTAGGTGGAATAATCACACTTCCTGTATCTTTACACCAATTTACAGGATGAATATATGGAGATGTAGGATCAGCCCAATAATCATATATATCATCCCATCCATCAAAATGGATAAGGAATCTATTATCCATAACATCTGTTACAGAAGCAACACATACAAGAGATGTATCTTTCCTATCAACAGCTTCTAATTTCATTCCTACTCTGAATCCATGTGGTGTTACAGTCTATTGAAAATAATTTTAAACAATATAAACTATTAATCTATATTATAAAAATGAATAAAATTTAAAGTTTATAAAATTACTTTACAAATATACAGGAAAGTCACAAAAGCTGCTCAAAATGTAAAATTCATATTAATTCTATTACTGAAAATTTTTTGAGCATAACTTTGGTCATAACTGTTAAATATTTAAAATACTGAACAGAACTTTTACAATTCTAATTATTGATTTTCAAAATATTTTACATAATACTATATTAATGAGCTTATATAATATAATTAATAAATATTATAACGTAGCATAAATATCTATTTAAAAATAAATATTATTCATTTACAATAATACAATACCATAAACTAAAAGTAATACAAATGGCCTATACACTAACTCGGAATAAGTAATAATACAGTTAATTTTAGATTTTATGTGATAATGGAGCACCACTTCATACATAATTAATTTCACTTAATATTTACCATTGAATTTAATAATTCTATTTATGCTCTTTTTATTACATTTGTAATATTTCTGTAATTATTTACTGTACACACTCATTCTACATAATATTCACTGTACTTTTATCAAAATTTGATAGTTTAAATTTTATCAATATATGCACTTTTGTAATTTATTATTTGATTATCATTGAAATGTATTTAAATAGATAATGGAGCATTACTGAAAGCATTCTTCTGTTCATTAAATGCTTTACTGTGGCTTTAAAACAATTTCTGTTTATTTATATTCTTATATAGTAAGTTGAAATATTTAGTATTAAATATTAGTAAAAATATTAGTAAGTTATATATTATAGTATATCACAAAAGTATATTATATATAGTAATTATAGTATACTATTATATAGTAAATATATTTTAATTGTAAATAAAATTACCTGTAAATTTTTACAAGAAAACAAATGTTTGGGTGCAGCTTGAGCTTTACTGATTTGCAAATAATGATTCCAATTAAATTCTTGAGAAGTGAAACCTATAAATTTTGAATAAAAATATATTTAATAGGATTGTTATAATAGTATATTGTAATTAAGATGATAAAAAAATAATAATTTTATTGGTTGCTAATTGTTAAATACAAATATAAAAAATATATAAATTATGGATGTAAATTAAATAATAGGATATAAAACTCTGTATATGCAAACTCAGTATGTGTAATTATTTTTGCTAAAAAATATTAATAATCATTTATCAATATTCAAGTTGATATTCTTTTTATTCACAATTATGACTAGTCTACTTTAGATCATTTTTAACTAACTTATCATTATTGTTAAGGGAAATATGAAGAAAGAAAGTTGAATATTTTTTGAAATACATTTAATTTTAGATGTTACTTTTTAATATTAAGTAATACTTTATGATCAAAAATATTTGATAAATTATAGAATTTATATCTATTACACCTAACACTTCATTCACACAGTACTTGAATTGGAGGATTTCAGTTTAACATGGTTGAAAAATTGATATTGAATTTTCATTTTACATGATAAGCTTTTGGATTAACACAGTTTAAATCCAATGCCAACAACAAAAATGATTATGTAATATTCTAGATTATGGATAACAACAAATAACAAAATCCTTAGCAGTTCCATCAGTATTGGCAAGCAACTTCTATGTATACTATACAGTACAATATATAATGATCTTTAATTTTTATATAATATTAAATTATTAGATTTGTTAATTAATATATATAGTAATTTATAAACAATGAAAAACTAATAAAAATTATTAGTCATGTTAATCTTTCAATAAATTATTTCCTTGATATTGATCTAAACATGGATCATAGCTTAAGATTTAGAAGAGAATTAGGAAATTACTTAGTTTAATACAAAGAGATTTATAAGGAATTAACTAAAAGTAAAAAGCAAAAATTGATAATGGATTTTATTGAAATAATTCTAAAAATTCCTTTAGAAAATGAATTTGAAAACAAAATCTGAAACAGAGGAAATTAGTGGCATTCACAGTGATTTTGAATAGAGAAAGATGATTGTTTTGATAGTAACAAGAGAAGAAAATATCTTGTTTTCATACATTTTAAATGGTCTGCACCATTAGCATTAAATTTTTGTTGTATATCTGTATAAAATTAATGTTAATTTATTTTAAATAAAATGCAAATTATTTAATTGAGTTTTATGGAACCCATCTCTAGATTTTCTATATAAATGTTAATTTAAATTTATATAGTTTTGATTAACATGATATTTTTACAAACCAATCTATTGTATAAATTAAGAGTTATGTGTATACCAAAAACTTTTTTAATTGAAATCCATTAGAATGTGATTACTATAACACAAACTTGATTATATCATAATAGTTTCCAAAATAATTTCATACACCACATATTGTGGCAATACAATTCCAAACTCATGTAATAAGAAAAAAGCACACAAAATTTTATTATAGCAATCATTCAATATAATTTCTCTGTACCTGCATACAATTTTGATAGTACCCATATAGATTGGAAGGCCTACAAAAATGCTTTCTCTGGAATTGCTCATAATTCCTGCATCAAAATTTTGCTTGGATAGCCAGTACATAATCAAATCCCATTCCATTTATTAAATTTTAATTTTAGGAAACAAGAAGTTAGCAGGCACCAAATCTAACAAATAGGGCAGAGGATGCAATAATCTACTTCTTTGTTTTATTAAAAACTGAGAGATGATAACTGATGAATATGCAGGTGCAATGTCTTGGAGAGAAATCATGACACATCTTTTTGAATCTCTAGCTTAATAAAACAAATTTTTGCAATCAATAATTTCATCACTTCCAGATAAAATTAATCATTTATAATCTGTTTCTCAAGCACAAATTCTTATTTTCAAAGTCAAAGGATGACTATTATCTTCAAGCAATTTCCAACTTTCCTTAAAGTGTTTATGTCATTTAGATATTCTCATTTTTGACAAATACTTCTTTCCATATGATGTTTTTAATATTGTAAACAATTTCACTAGCAGTTTTTCCAAACTTTGTCCAAAATTTAATCACACTCATTATTCAATTTTAAAAAATTTGACACAACAAACAATCAATTCATGAAACAAATTGCATTTTATTGCATTGACCAATGAACTGAGTTGAAAAGGGCATGGCATGTAGAGCAATCTATATACCAGTGCTGTACAATTATAATGAATCCAAGGGCCATAGCTGTGTTTACTAGAGATATGGAGGGCCGCAGTAACAAAAAAGGGAGCGGGGCTTTGGTACTTGATACGCTATTGTCTCAACAAACAGAATGTATAAATATAACGCTTTTTGGAAACCAATTTTATTTCCAGATTAACAAATCTTATTATAAAATTATATTTACCAGATTGCATCCAATAAACATGTTACATGTTAACAAAAAGTAATAAAATATAAACAGTTAAAAAACATAAAAAGTATGTATGTACCTATTTAATGTATGTATGTATGCCGCAGTGTAATTGAAAAAAAAAAACTTCACAGTGTAGTTGGTTTAGTGGAGACTCTAGGTAATCAATCGCGTCATTAAAAACATTTTTTTTCATTCCTCCAAAAATATTGATTTTATTCCATTCCTATATCTGTTTTCTATCAAATAAAACAATTCTGATACAATTATGTTTATTTGTTGATTTTTTTTATTGAATTTAATGTAATCCAATCCATTTTTATTATGTAAACAAAGTATCATATTTCAAAATCATCATAAATATTTTGCTGTTGGTCAATCTCTACAATGTTATTGTTTTTCTGACAGTAGACGGTGTGTTATAGATAAATGAGGGGTAAAATGTCATTTCCGGGAAGGGTGGTAGAGTGGGCGTGTCGCTAAAAGAAGTTCAAAGTTTTATTACCCTTTTGTGTAAACAAACAAAAAGCTAACTTTAAATCTCTTTATCTCAAAACTTTTTAACTATATAGAAGAATTTTTAAATGATTTGAAGAAATTAATATGTTTTTGTGAAAACAAGCGTAAAATTGTGGTCCAAAATTCATAAATTAATAATTTATTAATTTTTTTATAAGTTGATGTATAATATGCAAATTTAGCAGATGTCTTATTTAAAATTATTTTGGGTTTTCATAACATAAAATAAACTCAATCTTTGATGTTTTTCTATTAGAAAAGACTATTTCCAAAGTGAAATGTCACATTTTATGGTGTTTCTATCAGTGTAGGAACCAGGTGTTACATCATTTTTAATAGTGAGATATATGTCTATCTTAGAGATTATTTGTTGAATTATTGAGACGATTCTTCTTATTTCATTCTTTTTTTATTTATTCATTCTAATCTTATTTAAAATTTAGCATATTAGTAATATATATGTGAAATTCTTAAAAAAATTTAAGAACCAGGCGCTTACGTCATTTTTGATAATTAGATATACGTCTATCTTAGAGATTATTTGTTGAATTATTGAGACGATTCTTCTTATTTCTTTCTTTTTTTATTTATTCATGCTAATCTTATTTAAAATTTAGCATATTAGTAATATATATGTGAAATTCTTAAAAAAATTTATCTGCGAAACCTAAAAGTCACTGTATTGACACACTGCGGTGCATGATGATGCTGTAGAAATTAATTGTTCAAAATAGATTTCAATGAAAATAACTTTTAATAAGAAGTTATCTTCATATTTTTTAATTTATCTTTTGAGATACCTGCATGTAACGCAACTCTGTTTGATCATATATTTTTTATTGCATACAGTATACTTGAAGTATGTTAGCCGATTAAATGGGCATGGCATGCTTGAGGCTGTATTACCGTCACTGGTTTCCCGGGAAATTTCTGTCCAGCCTACTTTATTCCGAGGATTGTGTCATTGATTATATTGATTTCAGAAATGATCTGCTCTAATTAGTAAAATTCAGGGAGCATTATAGTTATATTCGTATGAGATGTCTTTTCTAATTTTGCTAGACTTTTTTTTATAAAAGTTTGAAAATTTTAAAAATTAGACGTAAAAATTATTCAAATGAAGAAAGAACAAATCATTTTATATCAAATATTCAATCAAATCTTGTAAAATACAAAAATTCTTAATCTGATGTTTCAATTTATTGAAGTTTTCCAGAAATTCTATTAATGAAGCACAATATTGATAGTGTGAAATAAATATATATAATGGAGAAAAGTTTTATAAACAGAATACAATCAATTTTGATGATCAACATCATTATAATGAAAAAAGGTAAAGTATTTACATAAGAAATTTAGATAAATAAAGTTTAAATAAAGAAAAGTGATCAAAATAGTTCAGTAAATCATAAATTCACAGCAAATTGATATAAATACAAAATATTTTATGAAAACAAATAATCAAAACAAAAAACTGCAATACTAAAGACGACGCTGTCCGAAGAGTAGCTGCACAATTAACAGCGCTATTGTTTGCGGCCACAACTATAAATAATAACAGCAATGTCACCACATTTGAATATCCGCTAAACTTCAAAAGATATTAGGTTTCTGTAGGACGCCACTGATTTTTTGCAGAGAAACTAAAAAGTCAATGGAAAATTGAATTAATGCATAATAAAGGAATGAAAAAGTTAGAAAGGTACAGAATTTTTGAGAATTTTTGCATGACCTTGAAAATTTTCACAATGTGCAATAGATGGTGCAGAGTCCCTCAGACGCCACTTACACAGTGGCGGGTTTTAATGTGATAAATGAGGACAGGTAGCAGCATTTACAAGGGCTGAATATTTACACCCATTTCTGTTGTAGCTATCTGCAGAATATATAAAAGAGAAGAATCTCCAAGGCAGATTCCGAATCAATTCTTAACTATCTTCATGTTAGAAAATGGACTTTCACACAAATAAATACTACCAGACATTGATATTACTTTCCGACTAAAATCACAAAAGTTAGGAAAACGTTCGTTAAACAAAGCAGTTTACCCATGTGATTTTTTATGAAAAAGATCATTTTCCCCACCACCCTTGATATACTCAATTTTCATTTTCTATTTTATGTTTTTTCTCACTCATTTCGCAACCAATTCAGGTTAAATAAAAATTAAATTAAATTAAACAGTAAAATAAAATTAAAACAGAATCTCACAACAACGGTCACACAATTACTGAAATGGTAAGTGTTAGAAACCAAAAAATAACTAAAATACAGTCACAATTCAAAACTTTAAACTGAAATAGCTAAAACTAAAATTGATGTGATTGAAAATCTTATAAAATGTGATTTCATTGATAGCTTGTTGATCATTAAATAATTACTAATAATTAAGAAAAATTAATTGAGTGAATATAATTCAATTTTAGGATTATTTTTATTAATCTCTTAAAAAAGTAATAAATATAAATGAAAAAAAACATTAAAAAGTAATATTATATCAGAAATTGTGAAAGCCTCACGGGCCAGGACTGCCTTTTGGACAGCCCTGCTATATGCTAATTAGTCTCATTCATCATTTATAGATAGTGTTACTGGTATTTAGCAGTTATTAAAACAGTCTGGGAATTTTATTGTTATACAGCATAAATTGTTTTATATGATAATTTATTTTTAAAAATGAAATGAGTAAATTTTTATATGCATTTTTTAGATTTAAATAATATCTGTGGGTCGGAGGTATATAAGGCACTATGTCCAATTTTGGTCAAAATGAGATTATTGGCACAATCATATGAGTTTCTCGTCCTCTACCCCAGGATATACAACACTATGTCCTACATTAATAATTGGTGGAGTTATGGTGCTTTTAAATAACACCAAGTCCATAAGGGAGAACAATGTAAACAACTTCAAACTGCTCTCTTGTAAAATGTAGTAAATGTGACATAGTGTCCTATACCTTCGACCCACAGATATATTCATTTAACTGATTTGTTTGGCATGATAAATTTTATTATAACACATCATATTTATCATGTTCAATTTGTTTAGATCTAATTATCATATTATAGTGGGATTCTACTGTATCTACAGTATTTTGCTAATACAGTGGTGCCTTGCTTAACGACGGCCTTAGATAACAATGTACTTGGTTAACGATAAGTGGCTGTAAGAAAAAAATGGCTTTGTTAATGACACAGGCTTAATGACTACCAATTGTGTGAACCTCTATCTGATCTAAATCCCATTATTTTTTGATCTCATTCATCCACACGTGAGAAGACATTGTTGAATAGAGAACAGCCATATGGCATAGCTCAGGTATGTTTGACTAATCATAGCCAGCTGTTTACATTTTCTGTATATTTTTTCCTTGTAGTATACTGTGCTTTATTTTAAAATATGTGATTATAAATGCATTTTATAATGAAAATGAATATTTAAGCATTTATTTTTTATGTATTAGTTCATATAGACCAGAGGTCGGCAAACTTTTCAGACAGAAGAGCCAAATCTGTCCCTCACAACAATTTAAAAATTATTCAAGAGCCATAAATATATTTCATGCAACTACACAAAAAACAACTACACGTGCTTCCCCTAGATTCCTCGCTTTCACATTTCGCATTGCTAACATTGTCTTGCCCAGTAGAGGACCCCAGTGTGCTCACTTATTAATAACTTTCTTTGGCTATCCTGCCTACCATGTGCTCCATTCCTTCTGTATACCCCCTCCACATTCACCTTCCCCTCCCTAACATCATGTTTCACACATTTTAATGCCATGAAGTTTTGCGAGACCTATAAAACAAATGAAATCACCATTATGTGAATAAAATATCTTAAAATTTTATAAATGAAACTATGATAGTTTTATTTTCATTTTTACTTCAGAGCCTCGTGTACATACCAAAGAGCTGCAGTTTGCCAACCCCTGATATAGACTATAAATCAGCAAGTGTACATCACTGTTCATTCGCCATCAAAAGGCAAAATCAAATCTCATCTGTATAGAGTTGAATCTATAAACTGCTTATCAGTAGTTATGGGTTTGTTTGTTAAAAAACTCCGAAGTGAGTCCAATTATCCTTTGTTGCCCATTAAAAGGCAAAATCAAATCTTATCTATATAATAATCGTTGAATCCTATGCTGCTAATCAGTATTTACGGGTTCGTTTAGATCGGAAGAGCGGTTCAGCAGGAATGCCGAGGTGTTTATGGGTTCGTTTGTCAAAAAACTCCAAAGTGAACCCAATTATCCTTCTGGGGGCTTGTTTGTCAAAAAACTTCGAAGTGAGCCAAATTATCCTTCTGGTATTCATTTGTCAAAAACTCCGAAGTGAGCCCAATTGTCTTTTTGGTGAAGATTGATAATTTCCAAAGTGAGCCCAATTGTCCTTCTGGTGACCCATTAAAAGGCAAAATCAAATCTTATCTATATAATAATCGTTGAATCCTATGCTGCTAATCAGTATTTACGGGTTCGTTTAGATCGGAAGAGCGGTTCAGCAGGAATGCCGAGGTGTTTATGGGTTCGTTTGTCAAAAAACTCCAAAGTGAACCCAATTATCCTTCTGGGGGCTTGTTTGTCAAAAAACTTCGAAGTGAGCCAAATTATCCTTCTGGTGGTTCGTTTATCAAAAAACTCCAAAATGAGCCCAATTGTCCTTCTGGTGAGGATTGATTATTAAAAACTGTTTTCATGAATAATTCATTTTATTAATGTTAATTTTTTTGTAACAAATATAATAAATAGATGATATTTTCCATATTTTTAGGACATTTTAAATGAGTTATCTGCATTCATGAACATTTTATTAATGTTAATTTTTTTTGTAGCAAATATAATAAATAAGTGATATTAGGACATTTTAAATGAGTTTTATCTACATTTTTAATATTTACTATGATGGTTGTTGGAAGGAGCTGGAATGAATTAATAAATTTTCAATTAAATCCTATGGGGGAGGAGCCAGAACAAATTAATCAATTATCAATTAAATCTTTTGGGGAATCCACTGTATTTGTAAAATTTTACATATTAATAATATTTCTATATTTATCTCAAGAGAAATATTCTGAGACAGGTCTAAGATCAACATATTTTAATGAAAATATTACATGCAATGGTCATTATATACAGCATATAATAATAATTTTTTAATTGTCAATAACAATTAACAATTTTCAATCATATGAAACAAAAAACAAGATTTGACTTTACCTGCTGTGCGCTTTGATCATGCCATGTGACAAGGGAAGAGAGTCTCATACATTCAAAAAGAGGATCAATATTTTTTGGGGTGATAGATTAAACCGGGGCTTAGATTTCTGGGGTTCAAGAAGGTTGTAGAAATCGATCCATACACAATTTTTGAAACTGTGCCTGGCCCCTTTCAATTCCCTGTCTTACCCCCTTTCTTGCCCCTCTCGCACACATCCTCCTCTCGCTTTGGCACCCTCACCTATATCGCTACTTATGACCATCCAGCTACGTGCTATGTCTTCATTGTTTTGTGTGGAAAAAATCTCAAGTTTCATCTGAGGCTCGAACCTATGGCCTGACACATGGCAGTGCACACACTATCCAACGATGCTACTACTACTTGTTACCAGCAATTGTTCGGAGGCTGCATATAAACAGTGATAAGCACACATAATGCATTATCTTGGTTTACGACATATACCTATGCCAGATTTCTAAAATACAACAATTTACAGCCTGTTTTAAAACAAGCATTCAATACGCAAACATACATGAGATCAATGCAATTTCCAAATTTAATTGTTATCCACACTAATATTACTTTAGATTAAACTCGATAAAATTATATGCTATAAAATTATATATATATATATATCGGCAGCAAGTGCATTGCCTTCAAACATATATAAGTTACTGATCCTAAAACAAAAAAACAAAACAAAATATTGCTGGCGCACACAGTACATTTACTGTCACCATTCAAACGCAAGTCAGAATTTGCATGTTGCATTGTATATATAGTATTTTATTGCAAAAACAACCCTCATTACATAATAAATCAGTTATCGCATATACTATACGTTATTCCCTTTCAGTTGCCATTACTTGAAAAATCCATCTGCATTCATAATTAAATCATAACAACGTATATTACCATAAACATGGCATATAGATAACTGCCAATACAATGGGCAGCACATATCGCCAACTATAACAATTGATTTCAGTGCACAGAAGGTTGAAGAGCTTACAAAAAAAAGAACCACTCGACTTAAGTTAACAAAGCCTAATGATTTACATCTGTCTACTGTACATGCCTATCAATTGCAAAACTTTCCTTTTAATTTGAATAAGCAAAAGAAGTGTCAAGCCAAGTACTGAATATCATGGGAAGTTGAACTTACCCAGTTATTTTGCACATACAAATCACATGCCTGCATATTCAGCAAAACTGTAATTCATGCTAAACATGCTTATCTATGATAAAAGACATCCAAAAACATATTCGATACATTATACATATAAAAGAATTTACTAATTACGTATTTTAATTCATTGATTTGTTGCAGCAAAAACAGACAGGTGCACACAAAAAACCAACAGTCCAGAGGCAGATATGTGTATGCAACTATCTCAAAGACAAAAGAAAAATTAACAAAAAACATCACCACACACGTGCCATCATTATTAACACACAATAAAAATTAGTCACTCACTTATACAACTATCAAACAAGACACACAATATTTCAAAACACAAGCAAGTAAACAAGAACAGAGCATTTTATTCAGCAATACACGTGTCAACACACATATTGCACATGCACCTAAAACAACAAACAGGACGCAGGAAGAAAATTTTATGCAGATACTAGAGGATATTACCAAAACACACCCAGCAGGGGGCAAAACTGATAGGTTCCAAAACAATTGAAACAACTGCAGAGGAAGATCACAGACCGCCATTCATATAATTAGAAGAAACAGCTGTTGCAGCAAAAATACTTCAATCAGCAAGCACCAAAAAAAAACTGTAACAAAAAACTAAAAAATGATGCATATGCATACAGAAAAAGAAATAATGCAGCATGATGCCATGGGTTCATGGCTTCATAAAACAAGAACAAGCAATGAAACAACAATCGGCAAAGAATAAAGGAGAACATCCACAGCAATGCAATCAATAAATACAATTTTGCCAATAAGCCTGCAAAAAAAATTTCATAAGCCGACACTAACACATATTGCACAAAAACAACTAAAAAATACAAATTACCAAATAAAACGCTATGATGATAAGACATGATCGCAAAATGACACATTATGCGTATGAGGCACTAATAATGGCCTATTGAAAAAACACACGGCAAGTAAAGTCGAATCCTGCCAAATAGGCATAGACAATCTATTGCATGGTGCATCTGATTACATAGAAGAAAAATGGAATCTTTATAATGCTAAAAATTACTAAATATATCTAACAATATTAGGAAAATGAATATATTGCATTTAGAAATTTTTGGTTTTAGGCAAAATAATTTTGCATGGATTTATATAATATTGGGCCAAAAAAATTTTAACAAAAATATCACAATAACTGAATAATAACAATCTAAGATTTTATTGAAATTGCATAAAAAATTGCAAATACAATTTTTGAGATGCAATATATAATTTTTTAAACTAAAAGAGCTAGAGCTAAATTACTCATGTTAACTTATTTGTTACAAAGATCCATACCTCAAGATTTATTAAAAATACTGTTATATTAAAAATTATTTCTAAAAATTTGTATATCTCAGAAATGGCATAAGCTAGACATTAATTCAGCTTATAAAATAAAAAAAAATATGTTGACTTATTTTTAGGAGGAAGTTCCTAAATAAATATTATTTCCATCATTATAAATCATTCAGTAGCAGTACCATAGCCAAAATTTTATGTTGGTGAATGTAAAATTTTTGTTATTTATTTATATAAAAAAATATATTTTTATTTATTTTATTATAAATTAGATGTTTTTATTTATATATTTCTTTTATATGTGATCAGATTATATAAAAAATACAGGGTGATTCAAAATTATTGTTGGAGTTTTTGTGGCCTATAATTTTCAAATCAGAAACAACAGAATAAAACTATTTACAGAATATGAAAGTATAACTCAAAGAGTTTTTATTTAGCAATGCTGTACTTGCTATATTGATATCTGGGAAATAATTTGAAGTCATACTTCAAAATGATGAATTTTTCGAGAGAGAAAATATCTGTACTTTGATTTCTCAAAACATGAGTATTTAAAAGAGAATCCAAAAGTGAATGTCTGGTGTGCTTTGTCATGTTTGGAAGTTTTGGGGTTCTTTTTCTTTGTGACGAAAACAGTGACAGCAGTGACCTATCTGAACATGCTACAGCTGTACCTGTTACCCCAGATCATCAACCAAATATGGTGTTCAGCAAGATGGTATAATATTGGGGTCTTATTATCTGAAAATTTCTTGACATACATTTTCCTGTGCTATGGGCTGATAATTATGGATTGATTCTACACTCACCCAGTATTACATTACTTAATTTCTTCCTGTGGGGCTGCATGAAAGGCATTATTTACAATACTCCTATGATCTCCTTCAATGAACTGAAGATCAGAATTGTTGCTCTGATAGAAACTATTACACTACAAATCAATTTTCCTCCAAGTGTTCTCCACACATGGAGGAAAATTGATTTCCACTTGGAAGTCTTATATGCCACAAAAGGTACATATTGAAATTATGCATCTTGCATTCTGCAGTATCAATTCTATATAAGTAGTAAAACTTTTTGATTTGCACTTATATTTTGAAGCAGTTTTATTTTGTTGTTTCTGATTGAAAATTATAGGCCATGGAAATCCTAACAATAATTTAGAATCACCTTGTTATATTCTAATCCTGTTTCAGTCTCTTTTCTTTCTGTGAAAATAAGACTATCTAATGAACATTGTCTGTATTATTTATATTCAGTCTAATATAACAGAATTCTATGCAATTGCTTATTTTTCATTTGAAATTATTTCTGTTTTTTAAATAATTTCAAAACTGTATTTTATGATATTTTTTGATGATAAATGTAATTAGTCAACAAATTATATTTACTAAAATATAAATGCATGTAACTCTCAGTTTACACCAGAGTTAGATTCTCCATATTAGTTTGTAATTTTCAAAACATCGTAATTTGAGGTAGAATTACAGTTCAGTTTCTGGAAGTTTCCACCCCCTTCATATTGGCAGAGGGAAAAACACTCAGGTGGTCTGTTTTGTTCTATTTACAGCAGCTTCTAGAAATGCATTAGAAATTCATGTAAATTATCTGTAACAGTAACAAAATTTATAAAGGTAGAAATTTTGTAATTTTGAAACTATGTAACTTGAGGCTTTATAAATTGAGAGTTACCTTTATTAAAAAGAAGTATAAGCACTATTATTATGTAAACAAATCATCATTATGTGAAAAAACCATTGATATCAATCAAAATAAGTAGAGATCTTTTAAGACATATATTCCATGAATTGTACATTTATTTTTAGAAATGTATATTGGATGTGTTTTTTACATCCCTTGTCATTCTGATATAGTGTTTACAAAAGTTTAATAAAATAAATGTATTACTAACAATATAATTTTAATAAATATATTTAAATACAGATAACTATAAAAATTACTGCAGTTAAAGATTATGAAGAGAAGGTTTATATCAGTGTTAGCTGTATGTTGTTAGTATCTGGTGTACAGTAACAAGTTCGTCTGTAGCATGCCTACTACTAATTCTTACCTACGGACTACCATTTTGGCTATGGGGCTGCCGATAGGTACCCCTCGCATCATCCAATTTAATTCTAAATATTATCAACAGATGTGAGGGGTACCTATCGGCAGCCCCATGGCTGGCCCCATAGCCGAAATGGTAGTTCATAGGAAAGAAGAATTTGTAGTAGGCATGCAACAGATGAACTGGTTATTGTACACCAGATGCGTTGACAACATTTTAATATTATGGAAGGGCAAGCATAAAGCAGAAGAATTAATACGAATGTTCTCTGACCCAGCTTATGGTCTTACACTAAAAGCGGAACAAGGCCCAGATAAAAATATACACTATCTTGATATAATGATTACTATTATAAACAATAAGTTTTCGACAGGGGTATACACTAAACCCTCAGCACCTAGTCTTATAATATCTAAGTGGTCCTGCGACCCACTTAAATACAAAAGAGCAGCCCTTGAGACATATTTCAGACACACACACACACACACACACACACACACACACACTGTAACACTTACCAGGAAATGAAGAAAGAGAATATATAATATAGCCACTCAACATGGATATTCAAAATTATTTATAAAACAAATCTACGATAAAGTTCAGAGGTCTATTTCTAATAGAACCCATATTGGTCCACCTCCTTCCAATAACGTTATACATATAAGCCCAGATCAATGTAGAACATCTATCCTATTTAGAATTATGAAATCTAAAACTTGTAAAAACATTGCTAAAGAATCAACTGCTCAAATTACATACAGGAGAAACTCAACAATCTTTCAATTGTTGCAGAACGACAAAGATAGGAGACCTGAACTAGACCTTGCAGTGTTTACTCCATACCTGTCTCTAATATTACCAAAAACAGACAAGAATGCTATATAGGAGTCACAGACAGAGCTATAAAACACTGAATAAGGGAACATATGTCTGATATCGAACATGGCAGACTTAATACTGCACTATCCAATAAAGCTTACGAAGACGACATAAAAATAAAGTGGGATGATACAAAACTTATTAGAAAAGTTCACAATACTAAACATAAATATTTAACTGAAGCACTCGAATTACACAAGATTAGTAGAAATAACACCACAATCAATGATAAGCCACAAATAGAATTGTCACCCACATAGCATTACGTCATAGAGACACTAGTATGAAAACAAATGCCACCTAAACAATAGATAATAGGATACTTATCAGAAACATAAAATTGATTGATTTCAAATTTATATTTATACACATTTTATTTATTATTAATATTTTGTTACAAATTTTATTAAATATAAAAAATATGTATCTTAATATAATATAAATGTATTTATGAAACTTAATGCATAAAATAACCTATAAGCTATAACGATTCCATATATGTAAAAATTTTAAATTTTGAATTGTAAGAACAAATACTGTATTCTATTTATGTTCTTTATAAATTAATGCAATGCTGAAGATGATCTAGTAGATAGGCCGAAAGTACTTCGTTTTTGTAAAATAAAATAGTTTTGAAGTCACTACTGCCAATAGTGCTCTATATTAGTTATTAAAATAGTGTTATAGGCAGTTCGTATAACTTTCTACAACATGATATTTAAAATTAGTAAATTCAAATATTTAAATTTAGTAAAATATTATTAGACTTAATTTTAAACAGATTACAAGTTGATCAATGTTGAGAGATTGGCAGTGAAATTTAAAAAACATGCCATACCATGATAGTTTTTGGATCACAGAATGCTGGACTCAAGTTTCAACCTATATTTATTTATATCATATTTTATATGTATTGAGGAATCAAATATTATTATTTATTTATATGATGTTAATAAATAATTTTTATTTTGTTTTATTAATTTCTTGACAATTTTATGTAGTTTTATTGTGAATATTTATAATATTGAATATATTTTTGCAGATTACCAAGTTTTCATATTCCATGTGCAGTTGAAGTAATGACACTTGGGACTTATTCAAGACTTCCTACGTGTATTAGAGTATGTCAGAAATTTAAATTTATATGTAACAAATATAGATAAAATAGATTTAATAAAAGATAATTTTGTTAAACCTAATCTATATAATAATCAAATTTTCAGGAAGTTTATTGATAATGTTATGTCAACAATCTAGCTGAAAATTCCTTTCATAGAAATTTTTGAAGTAAATTGCAAACTTAAATTTTATAATAGATGATTGCTACAGTTCCATTACCTGTTATCTTAATTATTAATTAAACTAATTTCATTTAAAGTGATGACATCTATTTTATATATATAGAATGCAGATTGGA